>JAECUM010009483.1:0-74854 GCA_016617855.1 Megalonaias nervosa | reverse complement strand
ATATATATAAAGTAAGTTCATACTGGTCCTCCAGTATTTTTGTTCCAAAAAAAACATACGCAAGATATATTTGTAAAAGACCAAAAAATGCTCATTTGACAATTGTTCCGGTACTAATTAAGTGACCAGCATTCAAATTGATATGTATTCTTTGTATTTTGTTTTCTGTAATCATCCTTCTGATATGGCATGATTTTAATTCCATCAGAAATCATAAACATTTTAAGTATTAAAACACATATATGAAGCAGGTCTATTTCACTATAAACAGGTTCATATAAAAAATAACCGCATATGACCTTCACTAATTAAAACAACTAAGCTTATATGTCTATTATCCAGATATGACAGTATTTAATGTTATTCAGCTGTTGATTTAGTGCAGTTTCATGTTATCACACCTGTCAGTCCATTAAATACTACATCATTACAGAGGTGTGTTACCTGAGTAGTGCTCCTGGCCCTAATGCTGATCACCATCGGTGTGCTACAGAGCGTGTTGAGGGTGTGACAGGACTTGACATTCTGTATGATGACTTCCAGAACAAAACAATGGAGAGCATGCAAGCCAGTGATTTCCGCAAATCCTGTGGTCAAAAGTACACCTGCCCAGATGGTGAACCTGATTGCCAGACAAGGTAGTAAATATGCATGATTACAACTTTTTTCACTACTTCACTGCCATTTATGTAACAATATATGGATCTTAAAAGTGCATTATTGGGACTTTTGTTCAAATGAAGCACACTAAATGTTGATGAAAAATATTTATAAATGATGTGATTAACATGATCTTATTTTATAAGGCCATGTCATTGGTCATTTGAGATGGTGTGATTAATGTGATCTCATTTTATAAGAGCATCTCAATTGTCATATCAGATGATGTCATCAGTATGATCTCGTTTTATACGCCTGTCTCAGTTGTTGTATAAAGATGATGTGATTAATGTGATCTCATTTTTAAACCCATGTTATTTGTTGTACGAGGTGATGTGATTAATGTAAGCCCATCTCATTTGTCATATCAGATGATGTGATTAATGTTATCTAATTTTATAAGCCCATCTCAGTTGTCAGTAATGCATGTGAATAATAATCAGTCATAACATCTTGTAATTGAGGTGTCTAGTTCGGAATCAAATTATACCACCTGACATTTTGATGCTCCAACCTCTTGCACCAAAAGGATTTTGATTTTGTCCTGTCTGATCTCTTATTCTTGTTAGCATAATTATGCAAAACAACATAAAATAAACAAATTAAATTTGGTAGATATTGGAACTTTTCTGGACTGTAGATGACCTGATTAGATTTCATGTTGTTTTAATGAATTTAGGAGTTTTCATAAGTTGTCCTGACTTCTGAATGAAATTTTTTAAATGAAACCTTTATTTGAACAGTATTTATTCAAGAGGGCATCTTCATGTGTGATTTCAAACAATACAGTATATGGGGATTTTGGTAGAAAGCTGGAAGCTTGTTGAAAACTGTGTCCCCAATTACAGAGTAATTTTAAGATTCAATAACTGTCTGCTGACTTCAAGTAGATAGAACATATACAGATATAAACATGATCAATTCTACTGTATGGAATTATTTTTAGATCATTTAATAGTAAGAAAAGATGGAATACATATGTATGGTTGTGATCTGTGTGAGGTTTTTTTAAACTTTTGATAATTTTATGAAGGTTTGCACTGCCATAAATATTTGCATATTAATTTCATCAGAGTACCGGTAGATAGGATTGCTGAATAATAATAATGTCATAATTTGATACGGTATTGTGAAGAGAACAAAGCTGCATAGTTTGTTTTTTTTTTGACATTCTAATGGAAAGTGTTCAGCAGTTTTTACTCGTCCACATGTGCAGTACTCATGATTGAAACACGATTTAGGAATAAATCGTTATTTATGCTACCACATTTGCTTCTTAGTCACATATGCTAAATTGTATCCACCCATTCACCAACATAATAATGTGAAAGGAATTTTATGTTTTATGGATTCAAGTAAAATTTCAGATTTGTAATGAAAACTTATTTAAATTGCTAACATGTTCCACAGTTGTGGAAATTAGAAATTATTTTTTATACAATTTCATTGCATGAAGGGGCCAAACAGTGATCAAGTATTGTAGGTCTCATTTTTAAAAAGGAAAGGTTCAGTTATATCTTGTAGATACTTTAAAGCAAAACCATTGTACATTTTAAATAGCTGAATTAATTTGTTTATAACATCAAAGATTCTGGCTGTCCCAGTAAGGGTCATCATGTAAATGGTTCCTAGCCACATTCTTGGTAGTACCTGTCTCATAGCCTTCAAACGAAATTCCAATGATTAATTTACTTTTGTAGTACAATTATCCCAGATACAATTAGAATAATCAAACGAGGAAAGTATATAAAATGTATACTTTCTCTCCAAGGACAAGTGATCCAAATCTATATTCAAATTCTTTAAGGTATAAACTTTTTCACACATGCCCTTTAAGGCAAGTGCTTGATATGTGCATACCAAATGGCATCACTAGACAATACAATACCTGAGTGCTAATGTTGGAATAATACTTCTTGAATAGCTTTGCTGGACATGTTTGGAGTACTGACTCTGTTTTGTCTGGGTTAAAGGTCACCAGCCAATGATGGAACTATTCACATAATTTTTGAATGTCCGAATTAAACGAGCCTCATTTGGATTTTCAGCAATTATATATAGTGTAGTATCATTAGTGAGTAGTCCAATTGATGATTTTATATTGTTTAGGATATCATTTAGATATATTAAAAATAATGGTCCAAAGATGAATCCATGATTGAATCCTGCATTAATAGTTTTAAAATCAGAGAATCTGGAATTCAGGACAACTCTTAATGATAAATAATGTTCTAACCACAACAGCAAAATACATGTACTGTGAATGCCAATCTTTCTAAGTTTCATTAAGTAATCTGGAATCAAATGTTTTACTTGTATCAAAGAAACAGTTCTACCTTCCTTTCCATGGCTAAGCAAATTGTGTAATAAATATCTGGTACTAACTAATTTGTTGCAGAGTCACCAGGCATAAAGCATGATTGATTAGGTGCAATCTGATTATGTTGAAAAACATAATTTTTTTTTCAGATACTAAATGCCACACTTTTCAAACACTTTGGACAAATTACAAAAGAGAGACAAGAGGGCAAAAGTTTCAAGCCTTTGTTCTGCGTCTTTTTTTATATACCCATTTGCTAATTTCCAAGAATATGGAAATCTTTAGATTTAAAGAGAAATATTGAGATTTGCAACACAGTGGTACCTGATTGAACTTACAATTCATTTAAGTACTTTGGGATGCAGTAAATTTGGACCACATGCATTGGATTGATTTAAGCTGATAATAGCATTGTGTATGTCATTGTCACTAATGTTGATGTGGGGTATGGCAATTAATGTATGTCTAGTTCAGCAAGCTGAGTTTGTGTTATATTATCAATTTGTATTTTAGAAACTTTGCAGAAGAAATCATTATATATATTAGCTTTCTCTCCATCATCTGTCACCATAGTCCTGTTTATGATTAATGAATAACAAGATTTCTTCTTAGACTTTCCCTGGATGTCTTTAACAAGTTTCCTGCACTCCTTAGAATTTCCAGAACAATTTTTCATTTTATCTGTCAGCTGCTGATTGTGGAGATATTTAGATTCATATATTTTACTAATAAATTTTTTTTATATTTCTTTTGTTGCACAAACAACCAGTGTTGTTGGTTGTGTGCATTTCACTCAGCGATAAAGTTACTTTCCTTGTTAAATGAGTCTTCCAGTTTCATATTGCATCAGGGTCAGATCTTTAGGACAAATAGTAACTTTTTTTGGCAGTTTTACTAACTGCATCCCAGATTAGACTTGAAAATTTAGCAACACTATGTTTATGATCATATTTTTCATTTCATCTCATAAAACAGACCGTAGAACTGAATTTAACAAAGTATAGTCATGTTTATTGTATAACTATATCATTCTTACAGCACTTGATTTTTGGGGTAGTAAATTTTAAGGTAGCATATAGTGGGCAATGATATCTGACTCCATTAGAGTGAGATGGATCAAAGACCAGCACTAGATAAAAAATTAGGGTTTCACACCATTATTACATCTATCAAAGTCTCAGAATAATCTGTAAAATTTGTTATCATATAATTTGCTGTAGGTTACAAGAGTGGCATAGTAGAAGTACTATTACTGGAAACAACAAATTTTTTATTAAAATCTCCTATGAGAACTATATAGTCTGGTATAAATATCTGGGTTCTCTCAGTCCTTAGTTGGTCTATATAACACCCCAATCGGTATTTGTTTTCTGTTTAAATTTATTTCTACCCAAACGCATTCTAGTCCGGTCAGATTTTAGAATTACATGAATGCAAGTTTGGACATATATATCTACCCCATCTGCAATGGTTTTCCTCTACCTTATGGTATGGTTCAGAATAATTCAATATTGTGATTTAATTGTCCAAAGTGAATTTCTGAGCCAAGTTTCAGTACACCACAGTATATAAAATTGCAAAGTCACTTTTAGATTTCAGTAAAACACAGTACATGTATATCAAACTGCGAAGTATTTGCATGAATCAAGTCACTTTTAGATTTCAGTAAAATACACTATATCAAATTGCAAAGTCAAGTCACTTTTAGATTTCAGTCAAGTCACTTTTAGGTTTTAAAGTCTGAATATTAAGATACAGTACACTGAACATGTTGATTTGATACCTGTGTCAGGCCCATAGTTTGGTTCCATGCCTGCCATCAGTAGAAGGAAACATAACCAGTACATAAGAATGACATAGGATTCAAATGGTGCTAAAAGTGAATGATGGACCACTGGTCAATGAAGGAAACAATTTAACTTGTGTAACTGAATTAGGCATGTGTGTTTATGTCTGTTTAGATAACGGTATTGGTGATTTCCCTGTAGATTTATTAAATTAACCAAAAGCATCAGTCCAAGACATTGATATCTTTGATGTACGAATACATGAGCAGTGCTATTACTGCATCAGAACAGACCTGTACATAAATCCTTGTTGGCATGTTTTTTTTTCTACAAAGCCTGTGGAAATATTATTTTTGGAATACTTGTCTATTTGCATCGGGAATAGATCTCATTATGACATTCAGATGAGTTTTAGGAACATTAGCAGATTTTAATTTCTTTCTCCACTAATGCTTTCTTGTCTGCTCTGTTGGCATGCATATTTACAAGACTTATTAACACTAACAGTAAAACTTGTCAGAAATAAAGAATTATTTTATTGCATTTTTAAAGTTTTATTGTTTTTTTTAAAATGACCCTTTTTTTAAAAAATGTGTTGTTTAAATTTCTTTTGATACTGGTATTGACCTCATTAACATTGCCAATATGCTAAAAACTCCAGGCATAGAAAACAGAGATCAGTGGATTTTTTTTTCTTTTGTTCCTGGTAACTTCCAGATATACAAATTAACCAGCTAATCAGTCAATTATTTGTTCCTAAAAGCATGTGTAATGAGTGAGGGTAGGATCATTTTGTTCTTTACTGAAGCATAAAGTCTGTCATTAATATCACTGGAGGGTTTACCTTATTTCATAAAGTCTGTCATTAATATCACTGGAGGGTTTTACCTTATTTCATAAAGTCTGTCATTAATATCACTGGACAATTTTACCTTATTTTATAAAGTCTGTTGTTAATATCACTGGAGGGTTTTACCTTATTTCATAAAGTCTGTCATTAATATCACTGGACAATTTTACCTTATTTCATAAAGTCTGTTGTTAATATCACTGGACAATTTTACTTTATTTCATAAAGTCTGTCATTAATATCACTGGAGGGTTTTACTTTATATCATAAAGTCTATCATTAATATCACTGGAGGGTTTTACCTTATTTATAAAAAAATCTAAGATTGTAAACATATTTGTATTATTTTTTTCTGGTCAGAGTAAATAATCATTAAGAATAACACATCTAAAATAGATTATAGCATTCAGTACTTAAAATGATAAATCATGTCAGCATTCATATCTCAACACTAGGTTGGAACCTAATTAAATAAATAGGGAATTATCATCTATTTCACATTCATGATTAATGGAATCATATTATTATTAACGAACTGGTCTCCTTAGTCCATGACTGTCTTGTTACCCAGTATAGTTGTGGTCTACTTTCGTAGGATCCACATTGAAGATTAGAAAACAGTACAGGGGCTTAAAAAACTGAACTGGTTTTTCCTTCAAATTAAATGTTTATCAAATGATGATGATAAAATGTATTCAGTATAAATGATTTAGTTGAAAAATAAATATCCATCTGTTGTGTCAGTGCCATCAACCTATGGCACTGTAGATTGTGTGAAACACTCTATTCTCATTGGCTTAATTCTTTCCCAGTACCAACAAGCAACAGTTGATACATGAAATATGTCCTGCAGAATTGATGATGTATAGCGAAATGTCAGAAGTTTTTGCCTGACAAAGCAACATTTGAATAACAAGATCTACCTGTAGAATTGATAATGTATAATGATATGTCAGAAGTAAAGCAACATTTGAGTAACAAGATCTACCTGTAGAATTGATTATATATTGTAAAATGTAAAAACATTGTGCCTGTAAAATAAAATTCCTGAGTAATGGAAGAAATTTCTGTAATTGTTTCAGTTATGATTTTGAGAAATAATGGAAGTCCAGATTTATGCAGGTAAAATAAAAATAAAAAATTTCCAGAAATTTTTCACATTTGAAGTTGTAAACATCCACATTTGTCCAGTTTTAACCATTATTTAAAATAATCTAAAAAGATTTTTACATTATAAATTGTATCATTTTAGCTCTGTTGGTCATGGTACGGAGGAGCTTATGGATCGTTCTGTTGCATATCATACATGTTTAATTCATCCATTGTATATCATCAGTCCGTCTGTCTAGAACTGACATCCAGTAAGGCCACCATGGTATTTTAAAAGAAGAAATGGTCTATTCTGGATTTAATTCATTTTTGGACCTGTATCATGTCAGTCCCTTCAAGGTACTCTTGTTACCCAATGCCTTCAAGCTTGAGCCTCTACTATTACCATATCAGAACTATTCAAAATGTGAATTTTTCTTGCCAGTGTCATAATTTATTTCTTGTTGTCCATGGGCAGGTGTTACCTTTTTGACTCCCTGGCATTCCTGGTGATGGACCCAGACTTCATTACAGCCAGTAACCTGGATGAGAGGGAGTATGAGAGTGTCCAGCTTGGCAAAAAGGAGGGAGAGGTTATGAACGCTCTCATCTACAAGCATGGTTTCTTCAAGAGAACAGAAATTGTAGATTTCCAGGGATCCTGTCGGATAACACCAGAGAAGCCAAAGGCAAGTTCAGAGTATTTGCCAGAAAATTATGCAATGATACATCTTAGTCTGTGCCATACACAGTTGGATGTCAGTTATATTGAGTAATTACATAGAAGATATTCTCTTTTAGTAATGGGTTGTGTCATATACAGTTGGATGTCTGTTATATTGAGTAATTACATAGAAGATATTCTCTTTTAGTAATGGGTTGTGTCATATACAATTGGATGTCTGTTATATTGAGTAATTACATAGAAGATAGTCTCTTTTAGTGATGATGATAAGTCTCTTTTAGTATTGGACTGTGCCATACACAGTTAGATGTCTGTTATATTGGGTAATTACACAGAAGATATTCTCTTTTAGTGATGATGTTTAGTCTCTTTTAGTATTGGACTGTGCCATACACAGTTGGATGTCTGTTATATTGGGTAATTACATAGAAGATATTCTCTTTTAGTGATGGTCAGTGCCATATACAGTTGGATGTCTGTTATATTGGGTAATTACATAGGAGATATTCTTTTTTAGTGATGGACTTTGCCATACACAGTTGGATGTCTGTTATATTGGGTAATTACATAAAATATATTCTCTTTTAGTAATGGACTGGATGGATAATGAAAGAACCAATGTAAAATATGATTATTTTATTGAGTGGAACATGTCACAAATAAATTGACAACTTACAATTTGTCCTAATTAAATCCATTAAAATCCATAATGCTTGATATTTTAAATCCATTTATATGAGAAATCCAAGAATTCAATTGTAGATTACATACTGGTATCAAAATAGTTCAGAATAATCCAATTCACAGTATCCCGTAATATGTTAATTCCACATGTCTTACAAATAAACAATGGAAGTTAAGTCCATGTTTTATTTTTTATTCACAGTATCCTATAAATATCATCATCAAATGTCATCTGGCACAATGTCCAAGAATTTATCCTCATTGTCAGATAAAGTTCTGAAATCCTCGATTGTTGCCTAATCATTGTAAATCATTGTGGTCTAGTCATCACACATATTGTCCAATTATGTTTCTGTGGCTTCATAGTTATTTGCAGGAGCTTATGTGGAGACTGAGCTTGGGTTCTGTAACTAACACTTTAAAGATACAGTCTGTGAAATATATTAAAGGCTGCAACTGAACATGTGTCAATTGTATGGCAAGATCACAGGAGCTCAAATAACCACCCTCTGTTACTTGGCACAGAGCAAGTATCTAACTCATGAATTGATCAAAGTGTTGTCACATGGGAAAACAAAGATGTTACCACCTTTACAACCTAAAAGAGATTAAGATGAAACATTCTCTGGAAAATGCAGGATATCTGTTTAGTTGGGCTTACGATTGATATAGTCCATATTTCTGATCCGATTTGATTTAGATGAAATTTAATATGTATGATTATCAAGATGAGTTCAGTTATGAGCACGATTTATGTATATTAATTAGGATCCAGGTTGATCAGATGGTGGGAGTCAAACCCTCTATCACTCAGCCACCACAGCTCCTTTGGGTGGGGATTTCAGTGGTTTCCATGTTATGACTGCAAGGATAGTGACCCAGGGGTGGGGTGGTAAAGGACAGGCCAGGAATCCATGCTGACTACACAGACTAATACTCCTTCTAGTGTGAAATAAGTGTATATATTTTAATGGTGGGGCTTTTAACAGTTTCCAAGTTAGGAATCTGGTATAGTCAGCAGAGGCAGGGGAGATAATGCTGATTGTATAAATGAATTGTCCATTTAAGGCCAAGAAGGTGATCTCATATAATACTCAAGAAATGTGAGGGTCTTTGTTGTCTTGCATGGGAGTTACATACTATTAGTTCTTGTGTGACACATAGGATTGTGTACATTTTCTGCCAATAGATCCTTACATACTTGCAGTAGTTCAGTTTCTAAGTGCAGCTCCCTGGCCAGTTGCAATCTCAGAGTTAATGTCACTGTTGCAACTCCATAGTTAGTTGCATCTTGAGTGGTATATGCAGTTCCATAGCTAGTTGCACAAGTGCATCTCCTTAGCCAGTTGCACCATGCTCTACCACATTTTTTCCTTAGTATATGTATCATGTATTTTTGTTGTATGTTTATAAGTTAGTCAGTTGCTTCTAACTTGCTGATTGTGTGCCACAGATTTGCTCCCAAGATATGCCAAAGTTGTAAATAAGATGGATATATCATCTATTTAGTTGAAGCATAAATAGTTTAGCTACCATTTCTTTTTGTAAAAGTCAACTTAAGATTTTATATTAAAGCATTTTTTAAAATAACTGTCATATCCATGTTTGGATCAGTAGATTTCTCTATTATTTTCATACACTGATTTGTATTGGCAAATTTTCTATATTGTTTAAATGTTTATATTATTACAACAAAACAGTTAGGGACTTTTTACTACATTTCACTAAATTCCAGTAAAAAAAAGATAATAATTAGCTTGTTGACTTTTTACCTTAACTCTCAAACAGAATTGGATATTTCTGTTGAATTATTTTGCTGTCTTTTAACCAGTGCAAAATATCTTTATGAAAATTAAAACTGACTTTTTAATAGTAATAAATGTTTAATGTTTCTTTTAGTCTATATTTTCAATATAATTTTCCACTAAAATAATGACACCCCAATATAGTTACAAATGTTCAGTACTTAAATAATCATGTAGACATTGTATCTGTGTTTATGCTACATATCAACAATTACTGTTACCGTATATATTCACTTATAAGTCAGATCCAATTGCAAACAACGCTGACACCATTCTGCTCTCACATAATGTGCCAGAAGGTCAGTGTCTGTGTTGTTTGCAATTCTACTGATTCCTCATGATAAACTGCATAGACCCAGATCTTCTATTATGCTATGGCAGATCTGGGTCTGTGCAGTTTAAAGTTGGACTTGACTTACAAGCGAGTATATATGGCAATTCATTTATTTTTATTGTTACCAATTCTCATTGTTTTACTAAAAATCACATTTTTTATCAACACATGTACTTATATTTGTAGACTGACTAGTAAGTCCAGTTGTTTCCATAATAACATTGTTGATTGGTTTTTAAATTCATAGTAACCATGAAATCCATGAAAATGTTTACACTTTGAAAAATAGTAAATTCATTGTTTAAAACATACATACTTGGAATCAAACTTATCATTATACCTTCACAACTCTCAGATCTCTATTCTGAAAAGATATTTTTTTAAAAATCATCTTCTGTCGACCGCTCTGGTGGCCTAGTGGTTAGAGTGTCCGCCTCAGATGTGGGAGGTCGCGGGTTCAAACCCCAGCCGAGTCATACCAAAGACTTTTAAAAATGGTACTAACAGCTGCCTCGCTTGAAGCTCAGCATTAAGAGGTTAGTGCTAGGACTTGTCGGCCTGGTGTCAGGATAATGTGACTGGGTGGGACATCATGCTACATGTCTGTGGCATGATGCCCTAGTGCTAGACATCACTATAAACTGTCACACTGCAGACATCGTAGCGATATGACTGAAAAATTGTTAAAGCTACGTTAAAAATCTAAATCACACACACCCACACTCTTCTTCTGACTACTTACAATATGGTTAGTATTTATAGTATTGGAGTGTAAATGTAATTGAATATGTATTCAACAAAAAAATATAATTGATACTATTGATTATTATTATTATTATTATTATTATTATTAAGATGACCCTTGAAGGAATCCCCCAGAACCCAGAGGAGTTGGATGATTACTACAAAAACAAGGGACCTATTCCTAAGTTCAACAGCGAGTATGGCTGCATACAAGATGTGGTTGGATATGTGGTGGCAGATGATGCTTTGGGTAAGTTTCTGATGAGTAAGAAAGATCACTTGGGATTCTCATAAACATTTCATATTCTGCCCATTTTGTAGAAATGTTTTCTATATACTTTCAACTGACTCTAGTTATTTTGCATTATTTTAACCCATCAGTAGTTCCTGCATTGTCATGCAGTTGTAATTATGCCAGCTACTACAACTATGCGTTGGGGGACTTTTGTTTATGGAAAAATTTATCATCCAAAGAATTTGAAGGCAGATAAAATATGTAATTTTATGATTTCTGTCTGAATTTTTAGTGTAGTTCAACTGTCGCTGGTATGGCTGCCAGAGAAAATAATTGAGCAAAGCTATGGGCACTAACTGTCAGCATTATTGTTGACAAGAGAGTGAAATGGTGGAAATTGGCAAATTGCTGCATGAAAGAATAGTGACACATTTTGTACATTGTCAAGTTGAATTTCATATCATGTGACAGTTCATGGCAAGAAATTTGGTAGTTGTCACAAAGAAATATATTTTTTGCTGTATAATGACATTCCATTTACATCACTACTTTACAATTTAATGTGATGTCTTGAGCAATTACTTATGAATGGAGTTTGTTCATTGATGGACAAATCATTTATTTTATATTAATCTGTTTTATTGTATATTATTTTGTATTCTACATTTGTTACCAGGGGGACTGCATGGATTAAAGTTTTGTATCTTTTCATCTTTTTGTCTACAGAGATGGAAAATGATTTTGTCCCCTCATGAATAAAATTGTAAAGGTTGTAACATTTATTCCTGTTTGACTGTTAATTCTTTTTTTCATTGGGTATGTGTGTGTGTGTGATTTAGATTTTTAACATAGCTTTAACAATTTTTCATTCATATTGCTATGATGTCTGCAGTGTGGCAGTTTATAGTGATGTCTAGCACTTGGGCATCATGCCGCAGACATGTTGCATGATGTCCCACCCAGTCACATGATCCTGACACCAGGCCGACCAGTCCTAACACTAATCTCTTAATGCCGAGCACCAAGCGAGGCAGCTGTTAGTACCATTTTTATAAGTCTTTGGTATGACGTGGCCGGGGATTGAACCCACGACCTTCCGCATCTGAGGCAGACGCTCTAACCAATAGGCCACCGGAGTGGTCTTTTTTCATTGGTATGTTATTATTGTTATTATATGTTGGTTTATTTGTTTTTATTATGCCCTCAGCCTCAGTATCTTGAACCCCATTTAACATACATTCAGGAAACTTGGAATGTAGAAGCATCACAAGAAATTAGCTCAGCAATGCAAAAACTAGTTCTGGTTTAAATACATTCCATGGTCACATTAATGTTAGAAAAAATAACTCGGCTACCTCCAAATCCAGCCCTATTTCACTTATTCCATCAAGGGTCCATATAAACCAGGGGAAGAAACTCTTACCCATTACCTCCACTGTGATCCATCATTCTCCATACCAATCTCTACATTATTGTCACAGTGATCCATCAGTCTCCATACTAATCTCTATATTAATGTCACAGTGATCCATCATTCTCCATACCAACCTCTATATTATTGTCACAGTGATCCATCATTCTCCATATCAATCTCTATATTATTGTCACAGTGATCCATCATTCTCCATACCAATCTCTATATTATTGTCACAGTGATCCATCATTCTCCATACCAATCTTTCTATTATTGTCACAGTGATCCATCATTCTCCATACCAGTCTCTGTAATATTGCCACAGTGATCCATCAATCTCCATACCAGTCACTATATTAATGTTACAGTGATCCATCATTCTCCATACCAGTCTCTATATTATTATCACTGTGATCCATCAGTCTGCATACCAGACTCTATATTAGTGTCACAGTCATCCATCATTCTTCATACCAGTCTCTATATTATTGTCACAGTGATCCATCAATCTCCATACCAATCTCTATATTATTGTCAGTGATCCATCATTCTCCTTACCAGTCTCTATATTACTGTCACAGTGATCCATCAGATTGCATACCAGTCTGTATATTATTGTCACAGTGATCCATCATTCTCCTTACCAGTCTGTATATTATTGTCACAATGATCCATCTATCTCCACACCAGTCTCTATATTACTGTCACTGTAATCCATCAATCTGCATACCAGTCTCTATATTAATGTCACAGTGATCCATCATTCTTCATACCAGTCTCTATATTGTTGTCACAGTGATCCCTCAGTCTTCATACCAGTCTCTATATTGTTGTCACAGTGATCCATCAATCTCCATACCAGTCTCTATATTAATGTCACTGTGATCCATCATTCTCTATACCAATCTCTATATTATTGTCACAGTGATCCATCAGTCTGTATACCAGTCTCTATATTATTGTCACTGTGATCCATCATTCTCCTTTCCAGTCTCTATATTATTGTCACTGTGATCCATCAATCTCTATACCAGTCTCTATATTAATGTAAATATTATCCATCAATCTGCATATCAGTCTTTATATTATTGTCACAGTGATCCATTAAACTCCATTTGTTTCTCTATTAATGTCACAGTGATCCATCAGTCTCCATACCAGTCTCTACATTAATGTCACAGTGATCCACCAGTCTGCATACCAGTCTCTATATTAATGTCACAGTGATCCATCAATATGCTTATCTATCACCATTATTAAAAATATTAAAAAATTAAATTATTTCTCAGAAACGTCTTGTTGAAATATGACCAAATTTGACAGGAAGCATTATTGTATTAAGAGCTTTCAAATTTATGCAGATGATGTTGATTCACCATCAAATACTTGTATACAAAAAACACGTTTATAAGACTTCAGAAATCATTTAACACACTTCACAGTGTTTGGCTAAGTAAAAGAATGAAAATGAAAAACATTTTTGACAGAAATGCACATAACATTTACATCAAAGTGTTTATTTATAAAAATACTTTAAAAGTATAATGTACCTACTTAAGAAGCATAAATGATAATGCAAAAGTGCTTGAAGAAATAAAGGATGAGCATATCTGATCTACTGTTGAATTTGTGTGTGTGTGTGTGTGTGTGTGTGTGTGTCCCCATTCCCAAACATGCTGCAAGAAAATGGATCAAAATTCTAAAACCATTGTGCACATTTACAGAGCCACCATCCCGTCATAACCCTAGCTGCTTTGAAGTCCCTATCATATAATACCCACTCCCATCATAACCCTAGCTGCTTTGAAGTCCCTATCATATAATGTCCACTCCCGTCATAACCCTAGCTGCTTTGAAGTCCCTATCATATAATGCCCACTCCCATCATAACCCTAGCTGCTTTGAAGTCCCTATCATATAATGCCCACTCCCATCATAACCCTAGCTGCTTTGAAGTCCCTATCATATAATGTCCACTCCCGTCATAACCCTGGCTGCTTTGAAGTCCCTATCATATAATGCCCACTCTCGTCATAACCCTAGCTTTCAAGTCCCTATCATATAATGCCCACTCCCGTCATAACCCTAGCTGCTTTGAAGTCCCTATGCATGTCCCAACATGCATTCTTACAAAACTACTCATGTATGCATTTACCAACACACATCATTACAAAATTACTCATGTATGAATGTCCATATGAACATCCTCATAAATTACTTATGTTTGCATGTCTCATCAAGAATTATTATCTATTCTTCAGTTAGTATTGGTCTAGGAATTGTTTTGGCTTTTTTAACTGTTCCAGTAAATGGCATACTGGTATAGATAATCAAACCTCCAGTTTGTTTATCTTGAACAAAGCATGTGCCCAATAAGTGTTGACATGATCTCATTCATACTTATAATAAAGGACTGAAAGGGCCTTCTATCACTTACCTAACTTATAGTACTGATGTTGACCAAGTAATAAGTCATTCTTTTAGTTGGCATGTACTGGTAGACTTAAATTCACATATAGTTTACAAACACATCATTACAATAGTGTAGTTTTTAGATGGTTGACCTCTGTAGATCAATAAATTACAAAGTGATTGTAATGTGTGTCAGTCTAGTAGCCTCAGATTTGTTTCTTACAGGTTCCAGTGGCATGATAACTGGTAATGTATCTGGGCCATGCATGTCAGGGTTCTACTATGTTACTGCCCTCCCCAAAACAAACTTGTATCTGCTGGTGATAGAGAACTGGAAGCCATACAGAGAGACCTTGTTCTACAACTTCAACTGCAGGATCACACGCAGGTCAGCTTTAGCTATCCCATGGAACATTTAAGGATGTTCACAGTTGTAATATCAACCATTACTTGAAATGATGTTGTCATTGCATTATGATGTCATCACTATGACATCATTTGGTCTGAAGTATTGTAGTGCCATAAACTCTGGGAAAGACTTAATGATGTCTGCAAAAAGTATGTTTGGAAATCTTTAGCGATTTTTTACCAGCTGTAAATCTCCACATAAGATTTGTTACAGAAAACCAATCTATCTTACTAATCATATTGTAATGATAAAACTTCACTCCCCAATATACACTTTTATTGGTATAATTGAAGATAGAATATATGGGCACCCCAGGTGGCCGAGTGGTCTAAAGCACTCGCCTTTACGGATCACTTACACATCTCACCTGTTTCCGTATGCAGGTCTCTGTTCAGCCAAAGTGGTTTATGTGAGAAAGCTTACCAGTAGCTTCACATCACTTGGTAATTCTTTCCAGGTTTTTCATTCATCAAATATTCTGGCAGCTTTGTACAGTCTGTCATGTGCTGAAAATGACATTAAACCCCACAGACCCAGAATATATGATCTTTCAGTTGTGCAAATTGGATGAATTTGATGGACTATTAGTAACAGGCAACTTTCTTCCATACTTTTCTGTGTAATGATCGTTATTAAATATTCAACTAAGCAATTGTTTAAGTGATTTTGGATTGCTGGGGCAGAGTTTGCACCTTGAGCATAGGATCGCAGGTTTCCTGAAATTTTTGTCCTATATGTCCCACAAATCCTGACCATGTGCATACTTTTTCATCAAGAAAAAAAAACAGAAAAAATACCTGTCTGTTTTCTTGGATCTGTCTTATGTACAGTGACTGTAAATAGAAAATAAGGAAATTAGATGGAGGTCACAATACACGAGCCTCAAACTGTAATCATTATTCTGTGTCTTGCTTGCTCTCATGTCTTTAATCTGAACTTGGAAATGTTTTTATTTAAGTTTTAATGGGTACCCCGTTGTCTATTTTATTACCTGGGTTATTATCAATGGACAGGTACCCAGGTACCCATTGACAGCTTTAGACTCAGCTTGGTTTTATTGTGAACAACAGGTTGCAATTATTAGGCAATCAACAAATAAATATTGTCCCCCTTTCCTCAATCAATACATCAATAGAGTTGAAGCTCCAAGATCTGTACATGCCCTCAGATATTATTTGAGGCATATGGTGAGTCAGACTAGGCTTTTTCTGCCCCTCAAATCTGAAAAACAAAACATAACACCTCAAGTACTAGCCACTTGTTTAAAGGGAGTTATAAAATCTGTGTGCTCTGATCTCTCCCAGGAACACTTACACCTGATGAAAATATTGGTTTGTGAAGTACATGCAGTATCCATGAGCCTGCCCTTCAAACTTACTTTCTCAATTGAGCCATGATGGAGTCAGTTTGATGGCATCCTCAGAACACTTTCTTAAGCTTCTGTCTGAGGAACATAGTCTCACAGAAGAGAGAACTGAACAATATTTGGCCAGTGGTAGCTGCACAGACAGTAACCACTCCTCATTTATGACAGCATAGCATGCAAACCAGATGGTATTGGCCACTTCTGCTGGATTCTCCTGGAAAAACTTTAAGGCTGTGATCGTAATAAAGTGCAGAATCCCACAGATATCTCCTTTCATGTGTATAAACTATGGTCTCCTGTTGTGCTTAATTAACATTTGGAGAATTTCATCCAACAGTAGAGCAATCATGCTCCAACAGGATGACAGCATTTACACCTCCTCTTGCCTATTCTCCCAATATTATGTGACAAGGTATTCTGTTTGATGGAGAAAGCAATCTTGTAGTAAATTATGTTTATCAAATAATACTTATTTGATAACATTACAATTAATCCAACCCACTCTTCCCTGCAATTTGAGTATTCGAAGGTTTCACTCAAGTAAAAACTGGATAAAACTGGGTAGTCACCGAGCAGGTAAAAAAGGGAGTTAACCTAAGAGTTGTTTCCCCTCATCTGCATACTGTATAGGTAGACGTTTTTCTGTCTTTCTGGGAGGGTGAAAGTTATCTTAATGTAATGCAATCAGGTTAGTATTGTCAGAGAAACATACTTTTTTTTAAAAAAAATTGCTTATTAGAAATGGATATTAATGCAAGATATATAAGTCAAATTTTACGATTTATTTTTATTTTAGAAATGAACTAGATTCAGTATGTTCTCTAAATTTAGATGTCTCTTGTGGTCACAAAATTGGTCATAACAATATCCCAGACAGAATTTGTACCCAATATGTGTTATGGTAATAATGGCCTAGATGACTTCTAGTCAGCTTGTAATGGCCTAGATGACTTCTAGTCAGCTTGTAATGGCCTAGATGACTTCTAGTCAGCATGTAATGGCCTAGATGACTTCTAGTCAGCTTGTAATGGCCTAGATGACTTCTAGTCAGCTTGTAATGGCCTAGATGACTTCTAGTCAGCTTGTAATGGCCTAGATGACTTCTAGTCAGCTTGTAATGGCCTAGATGACTTCTAGTCAGCATGTAATGGCCTAGATGACTTCTAGTCAGCTTGTAATGGCCTAGATGACTTCTAGTCAGCTTGTAATGGCCTAGATGACTTCTAGTCAGCATGTAATGGCCTAGATGACTTCTAGTCAGCTTGTAATGGCCTAGATGACTCCTAGTCAGCTTGTAATGGCCTAGATGGACCATCTCAATGGAAAAAATTAGTCCTTCATCACCATTAAAACAGACCGCTAGCTGAACTGCAGTTATCTAGATATTGGATTTTTTCATTGGCAGGTGATAAATATGGTGCAGCCTGTCTCACCCAGTCAGTCATATGATAAATCAATTTGTAAGGAAGATAACTAATAAGGAGTAATAAAATATAAAGATTTAAAAAAAGAGAGAGATTGATGATTGTATATAACCAGTATTTTTTGTTTCTTAAGTGAGGTGACTTATATTGGAGGTTGGACAGTAATTGATAGGTCTGTTTCAGAGTCAGCATGTAATAGAGAATATGTTCAAGGATAAATTATTCCCAAAAAATATTTTCTGAAGAAGACAAACCATTCAACCAAGAAGATAAGAGACAGTTAACTACGGTACTTCAGAGATGGTGACAGACCATCAAGGTTTTTTTTAAAGTGGGTTTTATTTGGTATTTACCAAACATAGTATTCTTTATAACTTGTATCCATACGATATTTGAAAAAGAAAATCATGTGTATTTACTCTGAAGTATTCTGTTTTCAGTATTGTGAATTCTGGGGCATTTAGGATCATCAACGGTACCTGTGACCATGAGGATACATCCACAAGCAGCTTGGCAGCCCAGAACAAGTGCCCTGTACTTAGAAATTTGGAAATACCTTGTACTTACAACTGTAGTTTCATAAATCAAGATTCTCTCCTAGCAATTCTTATTTTATGTTTGGCTTTTGGTATTTTCATTAGAGGACATGGATTTTGATGATTATCAAAGTGAGTCAGAATCAGTATTCTTTTATACATTTATTATTTACATTTATGTGTATAGTAATAACTTTTAACTCTCCTGTCATAAATCATCAGAACTCATGTGATGGCCTGTTGTCCTTTGTCCATCTGTAGTGTGTCTGTCATCCATCTCTTAGCACAAGTTTGTTATTGATACTCCTAAACTGCCATGAACTTTCCAAATGCATTCATCCAAAGGTCTAGTTGGTCTTTAATAAGAATGGTGCCTCTTGGACATCCAGTATGGCCGACTTGGAAATCTTATTGCATGTCCTCTGGAATGGATATTCATTTTGTCATGGGGTTTTCACTGAAAGACTTCTTATGATCTTTCATTGGTCTTAAATGAAAATGGTACCAATCTGACATCTGGTATGGCTGCCATGGTATCTTTCTTGAAAATCTTATTACTGCTAATCCTCCTGAGATGATGGTTGTGTCGGCTTGAGTTTTTGCACTTAAAGACTTGTGATGTCTAGTAGGTCTTAGGAAAATGGTACTATATTATACCTTCATTATCATGGCTTGAAAATCTTCTCACCACTTGTAATTAAAAAGTAATTCTGAGTTTTTACTAAAAGACTTATTGAAATCTGTAGTTGGTCCTAAACGAAAATGGTGCTGATCAGACCTACAATATGGCCACTTTGGTAAGGTCTTGAAAATTTTCTTTGAGCTACTTCTTCTAAACAGATGGTCATATATTCATGTGGTTTTCACTAAGAAACTTTTTATGACATCTTGTTGGTCCTTTATAACAATTGTGCCCATCCATGGCTGCCATTGCAAAAATCTTATCACTATTCCTCAGACTGACATGGGTTTTCTACTGAACACTTTCATTATATTTAGTTGATCAGAAGTGAAAATGCTACCAGTGTGGCCTCTCAAAATTTGAAACTTTCTATAGTATGGTAGTTATTTGTGTGTTAAAATGATGCTGATCTAGCCTCCAAAATGTATGCCTTGACAGCCATCTTGAAATTCTTTATATGGCTACATCTCCCAAATGGAGTGACATATCAGTATGGTATTTAAAAAAAAAAAAAAAAAAACACTACAGGTTCCACTCCACTGTTTGTAATGTCTTGCACAGAGTTAAAATATGTCAAGAAAAGTGTTCACCAGACTATCTGCACTGGTAATCCTGTGTATATTGTAGTTTTAAAGGACCAACAGTTTTTGTTAGTTTTGTATCTGAATAATGGTTGTATATTTGAAAGTAAACTGCTAGACCTTACTTCTGATTTGTATCTCAGAAGATTGTCAACTCTGCATGGCTGTTTTCACTTCATGAATATCAAAGGTAAATTATAGAAGAAAACAAAACCCAGTTGATAACTTTTTTAGAATTTTTTTTGATATTTTAGAATTTCATAAGTGCAATTTTAGCAAGTAATAATGATATACTGTTAGAATCCATTTCTGCATTTCAAGGACAGGCACTCACCAAAGTGCTTCTTGCAATATTTAATTGGGTCTAAATTAAAATGGTGTCGGTAATTGCGTGAAGGAGTTATAAAAATAAGACCTAGTATACAGAAACTTGTATATCTACAAGTGAATTTTGACATAATTTTATATTTAGTTGCATTGCAATAAACAAATTGAAAGTCAGCACTCTGACATTGATTCTTATGGTCAAAAGCATTGACTCCAGTTTTTGACTGCACTGACTCTTGAGCATGATAACTTAATCAAGCTAAAATATTTATCAATCAAAGCCAGTTTGTATAAATATTGTTATAATACCTTGAATAGAGCGACTTGAATAAGTTCTTTTTTCGGCACTAAGAATATTAATTATAAATTTAACCAGACTTAGCATCTGGGTGTATCTTGACAATGCTCACTGTTTATTTTATCCATGATATCAGTTATTCATAGTAAAAGGCCAGAACAAGGAATTTGAACTGCTATTACGTCTTATGAACATGTTAACTTAAACATGTAAAAAAATTATTTTGTTACTAAATTTGGGTGTCCCAGAGTTTCTCAGGCATATCAGAGATGGTTTCAATACTCAGCAGTTAAAGAACATAAAAGGACAGAAGATACAAATTTTGGGGGGATTCTTGTAATTCTTTCTGTGAAGGAAGGTGTCGGCTCGTTTTTTTGGAATCCTTTTATAGTTATCATTAACCTCTTATCTACATAGAAGGAAATGCTCAAAATGATGAATAGATAACAAAAAGAGAAATTGATAGATTTGAGGGTTTGCAGTGTTATTTATATTTCCTAACACACCATGCATTTGATTATAGAACAATAGAATCAGTTTTTGAGTATTGTAGTTATATTTTTGTACATTATTTATTTATTTTAGTAGATATTAATTTTTGAAAGTCAATCATGTTGGTCTCTTCATATATGTAAGTTAAGACATCCCAATTCAAACTGCAGGTTGCTATTACCAGTTTGTTCAGCTAAACAGTATATTGTCTCAAAATGCAGTTTGTTTTCTGCAATAATAACTTCATGTAATAATGTTTGGGTTCAGAAAAATATTTTGCAAACAAGCACATTACATTATACAGAGAGTATATCACACTATTGCAAATATTATGTGAGTATTCTTACATAAAACTACATTGATGGATGATATGTATCAATGTGGCTGTAATTATTAATCAATATTGGATTTCATGTAGTATTGATGCCATGGTGTGTTGTTGTACTTACACTTTTCTTAGTCTGCAACCAAAACAAAAGATTGCATTCCACATCATGTGTGTATTGACTAAAAGCATACTATCATGTTCTTCAATCACAATGAAGAGAGAAAATTTCAGAGCAGAAACAAGACATGATGTCTTTCCCTAATGCATGTTATTCTTTGGGAGTGATGAAGTAATAATGTACTCGAAAGATATTTTTCATATTGTCTGTTCAGCAGTAACTGTTGTGTATTTTCATTTGTAAATAAATCAAAATACAGTTCCAAATTTGCAAAAAATCGTGTAGTTATTATATTCCTCAGAAATAACAAATATTATACTAAACAGCTTGCTAAAGATGTTATATTTCAACCAGTCTTAGAAATTGGCTCTTCTGCAAGACACTCGTCCATTTTACATAACTGATCAGAAGTGTGTACCTCCCCAGAAAAGAATTCTGTTGAGCCCATTTTACCAGATTGGCATCTTCACTATGGAAACCCTAAATTGTTTCTGAAAACTTCTGTTTTTTGTGGGGTTTTATGTAAGAATGTCAGTCATATAAGTTGTTTCTGGTATCAGTGTTAATTAATCCTCTTGGAGTGTGTTGAAACACCCTTTAATTAACCCCTAGGGTAGCTTGATACCAGAAGAAGAAAAAAAACGTGAAAGATATCTGTATTGTAAAACAATCACATTTGAAGAAATGCATGTGTCACATGGACATCTACCATATATACCCGCTTATAAGTCAGTTACAACTGCAAACTGCACAGACCCAGATCTACTGTTACATAATGTGCCAGCAGATCTGGGTCTAAGCAGTTTGTTAGGAATAATCAATAGACACTGATCTACTGGCACATTATGCAGTGACAGATCAGGGTCTATGTTCATTGCATTTGGACTTAGAAGAGAGTATCATAAAAGAGAATCTCACATGGAAGAGAAAACCTGTGAACTTAAAAAAAACTGAACCCATTTGCCATATGTTATTTTCATGGTTGGTACATAACTAGTGATTTTCTGTCACAAATACAAGTAAAAATTGTTTTAAATTCTTCTCAATATAGATTTCAAAATGTTGCTAAATTGTTCGTGATTTCCCTATGAAATTATAGCGCCATGTTTTTGTTTTATTTGTCTAAAATTTACTTGGTTTTGACCCACTAAATAGTAATGGAATAGGTACACAAAGCTACATACAGAGGTTTTTCATCATAAGGTTGTTCTATACACCATGGCCTCTTACAAAGTAGATGCAATCTATTACACTGTTTAATGGTAATACCATGTATAGCATACCCCAGTATAAGGTGATCCCACCTATAACACTACAGATCATACCCCATTATAAGGTGATTCCACCTGTAACGCTGCAGATCATACCCCAGTATAAGGTGATTCCACCTGTAACGCTGCAGATCATACCCCATTATAAGGTGATTCCACCTGTAACGCTGCAGATCATACCCCATTATAAGGTGATTCCACCTGTAACCCTGCAGATCATACCCCATTATAAGGTGATTCCACCTGTAACGCTGCAGACCATACCCCATTATAAGGTGATTCCACTTGTAACGCTGCAGATCATACCCCATTATAAGGTGATTCCACCTGTAACGCTGCAGATCATACCCCAGTATAAGGTGATCCCACCTATAACACTACAGATCATACCCCATTATAAGGTGATTCCATCTGTAATGCTGCAGATCATACCCCATTATAAGGTGATCCCACCTATAACACTACAGATCATACCCCAGTATAAGGTGATCCTTCCTATAAAGCTGCAAAGTATAAGGTGATTCCACCTATAATGCTGCACACTTTTTTCTCTGTTGTACAGTGTTATAATGAGGGATTACAGTACTGAACAATTTACCCCAATTTAAGGTGACTTTTTATCATTGAAAACTGGTTAATGTCCGGAAATTTGAATAAACATCATGAAATTCTTAACTTCTAATAAGAAGCGATATATTTTGTTAAATTTTCTTTCCAAACATCATTCTCAGTACACTGTAATAAACAATGATGAAATTTTCGTCAGCGAAAATGTCATTAATGCTACTGGTCACAACACTTCAATAAATACCAATCAAATAAGTTTTTTGAAATTCATGTTTTAGTTCTATCTTTTAATTCAGTTTCCTTGTAATTATCATGAATGCAATATGCCCTCTTGTATTCAAGCATGAAAAATGGCAATCTATCATCACAGCTATGTCTGTGAGCATTTCTTTGAGAAACTAGTTGAGATGCTGTTTTGATCTCTGACTTTTGAAAGTATTTGTTATATTCTTACACTTAGTTAAAAGCTTTTTATTATCATATTAGTCACATCTATTGTGTAAGAGAGTGGTAGAATAAAAGAAAAGTTAAAAGTCATGCAAATCCTATCTGTGTAAGAACTAGTGGTCCAGGCTAAGAGTCAGGTCAACTTATTTCAGTTGATCGATCAAACAATTATAAATATTGTTATGTAAGTAATATAATGAAACTAACTTAAAGTAGTCTACTCATTCACAGAAGTCCTCAAAGATATCAAGGCAACTAAGTGAAATGAGGATTTGGTACATAAAAAGCTTTGTTTCACAGATATGGTTCATTATGGAGAAGTGAGTTTTTTAGTTTGTTATGAACTTAAAATTCCTGAATTGATGCTCAGAGATTTCATAAATGATGAGAAGAAGTTTCACTATTACTTCCAGTGAAATCACGGCATCAACATTTTACTAACAGAACAATTAAAACAATCCAAGTTACGATGTTTACTGTTGTTTTACAAAATAAATGTGCCTAGGTTTTGAAAAAAGGGTCTTGTTTTGTTGCGAATCAATAACAACAAAAAGCAGTGATGTCATACACCATTTTTTATGAACACTTGTTGGTTGTTGTTGAAACCTCTTAGGAAATGTTGTTAACAATCTTTGAGAAGTTGGGTATACTGAAAATAAAGGTAATTTATAATAAAAAGTAGACAACTTCATTAGAAAAGCTCTTTATTGACAAAACCCCAAACCAATTATAAATCAGGTGTTGAGCCATTAAATAGCACTGTTACGGCCCTCTCCCCCTCCCATTTCTTTTTGATGTCCAGCTGGGATGGCATCCCATTTCTTTTCGATGTCCAGCAGGGATGGCATCCCAATAATGACTTTTTAGGTCCCTCAGTAACTGGTGCCTTCATTTATAGTGCAGTTTATGCTATTGGACCCCATTGTGTAGGAGTTATCAAGGGACAGGTGTATACATTTTACGTCTTCCCCACACAGTGTTATAGAGGATGGTCACGGTACTGTGATGTAACCCTGTCATTGGAGGGGATGATTTAAATGGATCTGCACTATACTCCTGGCTTACAAGGACTCCCTGAGGTACCAACTTATGTATATTATTTCCAGGTGTTTCTCATGGTCTACTTTTATGACTCCATTTAATAGGTTATACCAGTAGCACTGTATTTAGTTCCAATTGGCATAATGAAGGAATATGACACAGTGTAGGAATACATGAAGTCCATCAGAGATGTACTCATTCATACTGATATGAGAAGAGTAAAAGTTTTTGTTAACTGCAGTTTCTATGAAACTTGGCTTGTTGATAATATTCACATTTCTGTTGATACTAATTTGCATGTTTTTATCAATAATTGTCACAAGTTTTGTTTTCTTCTTCTTAATCTTATGTTTATATGTTATTTGTCGGCAGTATGTTTGGTACTATTTCGGATTTTCTTACCTTTTTTTATTGAAGCACATACGTGCAGGATGTCTAATAACTTGTTCAGTTTCATTTCACATGTTACTCTTCAGGTAAACTAAATAAAGAGGGAAAAGCCCTTTGGAAGAATCACCTTTATAGATCTATGTAAATTCATATCACCCAACAAGATTCATATTTACTGACCACTATTTTGTGTTGTCCAGTATTCATATACACATTAGTTTTATTATTTATCTGGTCACTTCTTGTCAACAATTATGTGTGGATGAACAGCTGTAAACTTTGCATGGTTTTTCAGGCATTACCTGGAGAGTAACTATAATTTCAAATTGTTATAAACTATATGTTCTATGTGCATAATTCAGGGGCGATGTACAGCCCTATTTATAAACATACACTTTACAGTTTTATTTTTCTTACAATTTGTCAAACTTTGCAATTTTGGCATTTTTGCAATATTTAAACATTAATTGCAATTTGTTGATCTAGTGTTTTTACATTATCTATTACATCTTGTTTACTTTAAATAAATATTTAAATCAATCTAGAATATACTAGTGTGTTGTTAATATATTACACAACTTGGCTCTAACATAAGATTTGAATTTGTTTTTGTTTTTTAATATAAATGAATAAATGAATGGGTTCTTTTAGCTCTACTGGTCATAGATCAGAAGAGCTTATGGGATGGTCTGTTTTTCTCCAGTATCTATCTATCCATTAGCACAAGTTTGTTATCTCTACTCCTCTTGAACTACTTGGAGGATTGCCATGAAACTTTACACACACATTCATCCTATCATCTGGTTGGTCTAAGATGAAAATGGTTCTGCTTGGACATCCAATCTGGCCATCACAGCAGCCATATTGAAAATCTTGTTATCGCTACTCCTCTTGAATGGATGGTCATATTAACATAAGGTTTTCACTAAAAGACTTCTTATGATGTCTAGTTTGTCTTTTGTGAAAGTCGTACTGATCTGACATCCAATATGGCAGCCATCTTGAAAATATTATCGCTACTCCTCCTGATTGGATAGTCATATCAACATGGTTTTTTTTATGTCATGCTTATAAGATGACTCCTACTCTGCATGAATTGAATTTTCAGTAAAACAGGTCAACTTATAAAAGCATATACAAGCAGTGTATCAACATGGGATTTTCACCGACAGACTTCTTATGTTGGTCCTAAATGAAAATGGTACCAGTTCTACATCCAATATGGCTGTCATGATAGCTGTTGTGACAGTCTAGTTGTCACTACTCCACCTGAATGGATGAATGATCATTATAATATGGGGTTTTGGCCAAAAGACTTGTAATGATGTCTAATTTTTCCTAAATAAAACTGGTAACAATCTGACAACCAGTATGTTCACCACAACAACTAATTTGAAAATCTCATTATCAATGAGGAATATCAGAGATGGTTTCAGCACTCCGAAGTTAAAAAGAACAAATTGTCTTATCTTGTATTCCTGGAAAATCTCTCACCCAGTTGAGCATCAGCACCTTTAAGTGACTGTTGTTTTTTTCTTACATTTTTACTTTATGTTTTTTTCAACATTAATTTATACACAAAACATATCATGTTAAGGCAATACAGATAACCAGATGAAACAAGGATCATGGAATTTTTTTTATACTTTCTGCATGAAGAGTCCAATTTTACTAAACATTTCAATTTTCTTCCTCAAATTGATATAGTAAATATTTTTTTTATCTAATACTTGGTTAAAAACATTGAAGTTTCAAGAAACTTTTAGCAACAGATTCAGATACAGCCATAATATCTCCCAGTTCCAATTGAATGATAAGTTTAAACATTATTCACATAAATTTGTGAAATTTCTTTTACCTCTAACAATACAAAAATCAGAAAATCAACCAGAACTAAAAAATAAACCGCAACAATAAAATTGTCAGCAATTAATTTCAATCCCAAGAATAATCACTGATAATGCTGTAGTTCCATATGCTGTAGCTCCATTCCCACCAAACAAATTTACATGAGTAAACACCTAGCATTACTGTACCGTATATACGAACGTAATAACCATCATTAAAAGAAGTAATGAAAATACATACCACGCAGCATATGTATTCTCAAAAAAATAATTCAGAATAAATATGTTCTATAGTAAACAATGTTAAATGCCTTATGAGGTGACAGTATGCAAATAAGGTGGGATATTCACTAAGGGGAAAATAGTTGCCACATGTACAGTACCATGAGACTGCATATTTAGGTATCTTTAGTTACAACAAAATAGGGCATCCTTTATTTGCCAATCAATTGCTGGTGCTTACATAACATACTGTAGAACGTGTTTTGTTTGAATTATGTCGGAGGGCCAGTCATTTTCACATGATAGTTGTATTGCTAAGTATTAATTAGTCACACTGGCTTTCTTACTTGTCACTAACCTTGAGTTACTGTGCAGTTTGGACAGAGCTGACCAGAATATGAAAATAGGGCACATCCTGAGGGAAAATAAGGCGTGTCAATAAGCAGTGACCTTTGAGAATTTAAAGCGTATTGGACCCAGAAGATCAGTCAATAAAAATTTAGTGAAAACAGGGCTTAAAAAATGCTGCAAAAATCTCCTGATTTTAGGTCCCAATCTCCCTATTTTTTTTATTCAGTCTCCCTACTTGGCTTTTGAAAAGTTGACAGGTATGTAGTCAGTTATGTTCTCTTGTCATTTTTCTGTAAATATCCTGTTTCATTGTTTTTAAATGCATAAAGCATGCTTTCATGGGTTAGTCTGTGACATATGTAGATGTGAACTTCACTGTAAATATATTAATTCCTTGATTATTCAGATAACATGACAAAATCTGCTTGATTATTGAAATAATGTGACAAAATTTGCTTACCACAATTATGATGTGCTAGACCGGTATCAATTCAGTGATGGTCTTGACATCCATTCTTGTTCTCTTTCACATCAATTCAGTGATGATCATGACGCTCATACTTGCTTTCTTTCACATCAATTCAGTGAAGATTTTGACACCCATACTCACTCTCTATTAAAGCAATTCATTGATGATCTTGACACCCATAATCATTTTCTTTCAGATCAATTCAATGATGATTTTGACACCCATACTCTCATTTACATCAATATCAGTGATGATCTTGACACACACTCACTCTGTCAAAACAGTTCAATGATAATCCTAACACCCATACGTGCTCTTTCAAAGCAATTCAGTGATGATCCTGACAGCTATACTCTTTCATGTTAATTCAGTGATGATCTTGACACCCATACATACTTTCTTTCGCATCAATATCAGTGATGATCTTTACACACTCATTCTCTATCAAAGCAATTCAGTGATGATCCTGACACCCATACTTACTCTTTCAAAGCAATTCAGTGATGATCCTGACAACTATACTCTCTTCAGTGATGATCCTGACAGCTATACTCTCTTTCACATTAATTCAGTGATGATCTTGACACCCATACTTACTCTTTCAAAGCAATTCAGTGATAATCCTGACACCCATACATACTCTTCCAAAGCAATTCAGTGATGATCCTGACACCTATACTCTCTTTCACATTAATTCAGTGATGATCTTGACACCCATACTTACTTTCACATCAATATCAGTGATGATCTTGACACACACTCACTCTCTATCAAAGCAATTCAGTGATGACCCTGACACCCATACTCACTTTCTTTCACATTAATTTAGTTAAGATCTTGGCACCCATACTGTATGTCTTGTACATACATTTACCTAATAAATATTCTAATTTTGGAAATGCAAATGAATCTTTGGGCATATTTGTAAATAGATTTGTAAGATGTATATATATGGTTCGCCATATTATTCAAATATGTTTCATTCATTAGCCAAGTGAAATTGTGACGTTCACAGGCTAAAAATATAGAATATGCATTCACCAACTGTTTCAGCAGCATGCTATAGCTGTGAAATGTGCATGGAAACAAATTGTGTTCTTTTGTGACTGGGTAGGTGATTTGGTTAAGTTGTGTTGCCATTATTAGGCATTGTTATAAATAATCAATAGTAGCATTTCCATTATCATGAGGCCAAGTGAGCTTATATTATGGGACTGTATCGAGCCATCAACTTCTTGTCACTCTGAAGCCCATCTTTCTAATCTGATTTTGATCCAACATGTAATATGGCCTTATATAATTAAAATCTCAAATTTGATAATGAGCAAGATGCATGCCAAAATAACATGATGGTCTTGCATCTGATTGACTTATCTTGTTACCATTCTGAAAGTCATATTTCTGATCTGATTTGAACGAGAATTGGAACATAAGCTTTTATTATCATGATCTGGGACCCATTCAGTAATGATTAAGATTCATGCCTACAGCTCTGGAAGCAAATATTTTGGTCTCATTTTGATAAAACTTGGAATACATGTTTATACTATCAAAATTCTGGAAGTGTTCAATAATGAGCAAGATCCATGTACATTAATGAGGTGACCTCACATCAGATAGAATGAGCTTGTTATTAGTGGTAAGCAAGGGAAGTAACCTTGCAGAAATTTTATTTTTAGATACAAGATGCATATATTTGAAAAGAAAAAGTCTAAGAAAATAAACTAATACAAATTGGGGATTATAATAAATCATCCGTAATTTTAACTTTAAAAAAAAATATAAAATTGCAATATAACAAGTAACACTTTCATATTTTGATAATATAATTAATAGTATAGTTTGTAAAATACCACTGAACTATAACATCTTATGGATGAAGGTTTGTACCTCAGTGCTTAATGTACTGGATTCCTATGCAGAAGTATGGATTCCTATACAGAAGTACTGGATTCAATTCTCAGACCAGACTGGAAAGACTACTGTGTTGTGTCTGTAGGCAAGACATTTTACTCTCATTGCCCAATGAAAGAAGCTAAAGCCACCAGACAAAAACACATGAAAGTGGACTTAACCCAGTCAAAACTAATGTACATCTCTGCTGCACAACAGTAACTTCAGAATTTATTTATAATGCAATGTAACCCCTAAGGCTTAAACACTACAAGCATCTCCAACACACACTAATAAATGTAAGTATCAGAAATGTTCTTTACATGTTTAATTATTTGTGAGAAAATATTTTCTTTTAATAACCAATTTCTTTCTAAAAAATTTCAAGTCTAAGTTTATAAATTTGTTTGCTGAGAATTAATGCTCAAAACTTGATACATGAAACTTTTTAATATTATGTTTCAAGTTTGATATGTTTAATTAAAGCAGGTTTCCTTGGATATTAAGATGCCTGAAACATTTATGTTATTTTGTAGTGTGCATTATTTTCAGGCATTCCATGTTTAGTATGATTACTCAAGAATTATTTAAAATGCATATCAAGTATTTTTAGCTTTTGGAAAGAACTGACTTAATATGTTTTCCTCCAGAAACACTTCCAAATTTAATTACCAAGACACCCATGACCTTATAAGAAGATCCTGAGAGATTTGATGGTTAATCCAGGCTGATCAGAAAGTGGGAATCAAACCCACAACCTTCTGGTCTAAAGTCAAATGCTATGACCATTGAGTCCCTTGGATGGGGATTCTCAGTGGTTTCTAATTTAAGACTCAGTGGACAGAGCCCCAGGGAGGTAGGGACAGACCCAGGAATCTATGCTGACTGCACAGATGAACTTTCCTTGTAATGCCAAGTGAATGTAAATACTTTAAAGACAGGGCTATGAATGGTTTCTAAGTCATGAATCTGGCCATGTCTCCAGGGGCAAGGAAAGATCCAGGGACAGGGCTATGAATGGTTTCTAAGTCATGACTCAGGCCAAGTCTCCAGGGGCAAGGAAAGATCCAGGGACAGGGCTATAAATGGTTTCTAAGTCATGAATTGGGCCACATCTCCAGGGGCAAGGAAAGACCCAGGGACAGGGCTATGGTTTCTAAGCCATGAATTAAGCCTTGACTCTAGGGGCATGGAAAGATCCAGGAACAAGGTTATGAATGGTTTCAAAGTCGTGTATTGAGCCTTATCTGATCAAGAAAAGATCCAGGTGAGAATGCTAGTTGTATAAATGATATCTTGTATGTATGCCAAGAAATTGATCCTATATATATATATATCTATATATATATATATATATATAAATGGTCTAGGAAAGATGAGAATTGACACAAATATTAATTGGCAACGTAGCAATTATGTGCTTCAAGCTTTTCTATCCCCTCTACAAGTTTCAATATGTGCATGGATTTCATTCAGTAGCTGTCATATCTCAACTGTCCAACAGTTATATTTGGACCTCTTGTTCTGTTCCCAATTTTTAAAAATGAACTGAGGTAAACATAACATATATGTTTTGTGAAATATACACAAACTTTCCAGAACATTAAGAGAATATTTCCCTAAAGTTTGTTTTTATAGTTCATTCCTTTTCTTTATCATGCTTGCTGTTTCTATTTATTTCACATGTCATTTGGAATTTAACAATTAATCTCTGTAGTACTTGATCTAGTCAAGCCATCATTCCATGTAAGGCAGTCCATCAACAAGGCAGTGCAGGATTTGAAATAGATTTAGCTGACATGGAATAATCTCTGAGCATTACTGGTTCACAGCTGTAAATGTAATCTCTGGAATCTGATAGGGTTCTCATTTGTGTCAAAACCTAAATAAAGTGCTTCAGGAACCTATGGACTTTGTCTCAAAGAGAAGTCCAGAAGCACTTTTTATAAATGCACATCAAGTAGGGATGAAAGCATGGCAACGGAGGTAATTTGGGGTATATGATATTTGTGTTCTGGCCCTGTATAAAATGCCTCATCTTGAGTGCAACCTCAAGCATTAGCGTTGCCTCTACTATTTACATCTTGAGTGCAACCTCAAGCATTAGTGTTGCTTCTACTATTTACATCTGAATTGGTACATTATCACTGAACAATCTGACCTAAAATTAACTAAATTCTTGATGCAACAGCATTCAGTTTTTAGTAGGATAATTTCCTTACTGTCAACTATTAAAGCAAGAGACCCTTGATGAGACAGACACTCAACTATCTGACAAGAATTTCCATAAATCTAAGATAAGATTGTTCATTTTAGCTGCTGAGTATTTAAATCATCTCCAAAATTCTTGAAAAATAACAAGAATTTTTTACTCTGCAGAATGGCACTATTTTCATTTAGGACCAACCAGACATCATTAGAAGTTATTTGGTGAAAAGCCCATGTCAATATGAAAATACATCTAGGAGAAATAGTGATATTTTCAGGATGGAAATCATGGCAGAACCATTTTTATTTAGGACAAACCATACCATGTCTTTTGGTGAAACCCCATGACAATATAACCATCCAACTAGGAGAAGTGATAACAATTTTCAGTTGGCACCATTTTCATTTATGACAAACTAGACATTATAAGTCATTTGGTGAAAAGCCCGTGTCAATATGAAAATACATCCAGGAGGAATAGTGATAACAGTGGAGTCCAGATGCACAGCTGGTGAAATTGCTTTCCATTGACATCATCAGCAGAGTACCGATCTTTCTATGGATGTTTCGCCCCTTATCTCGGAACACCTTCCAGATAGTGGGGCGGCAGTAGTGATCAAGTACTGCCCATCTGTGATGGCTGCCATATTTGGTCTTCACGTCTGAGCCACAGTCAACTAGATGCTGTCTCTGCGGCCCTGTCCAGTGCTTGTACAGCTGTCTTGCATGCCATTCCTTTTATTCCCAGTGTACTGAGCATCCTCCAGGCTGACTTTGCTGGAAAACCTCTGCAACCAACTTCCACAGGGAATAACCATGTTGTCCATCCTCTGCCCCTGCAAACTCTACCAACCCTTGGTACTTTGTCCTCTTTCTCTCATAAGCCTCTTCTGTCCTCTCTTCCCACGGCACAAGATTGGAAATCATGGCAGCCATAATTTGATTTCAGATTGGAACCATTTTCATATAGGACAAACAATATATCATAAGAAGTCTTTTGGTGAACCCCATGACAATATGACCATCCAAGTAGGAGATGTGATAACAAGTTTCAATTGGCACCATTTTCATATATGAAAAACTAGACTTCAAAACCTCATGTTAATATCACTTTCTGTTTAAAAGGATTAGCAATAAAGATTTTCAAGATGGCTGGTATGGTAGCCATATGGGATGTCAGATGAACAGTTTTCAGTAAGGACCAACTGGACATCATAAATCTGGTGAAAACTTCCACATTGATATGAGCATTCATTCTGAAAAAGTTGGATCAAAATTGTCTAGCTGGTCATTGTGGTGGCCATATTAGAGGTCTGGGCATCACCATTTTAATTTAGAACCAACTAAACCTTGGGATGAATGTGTATATACAGTTTCATGTACAATCCTAAAACTAGTTTATGGGCAGTAGCAATAACAAACTTTTGGATGGAAGATGTACATTTGGTCCTCCCATAATCTATTCTGGTTTTTGACAAGTAGACCCAAAAACTGGAGTTTGTACATTCTAGTCAGAGAAATTTCAGCCTATCTGACCATAATCCAAACGAACTTATGGAAGGGCCATGCTTCTGATGTGATGCATCGTCCAGCAACATTTCATATTTTAAACTTCTATTAAAAAGCACTGGACCAATGTCAGCCAAATCTGGCAAGAGCATCCTGTCATTAAGAACTTTAAAGTCTGCACAAAATATGGCAATCTGTCATAAAGTTTCACTTTCATTACTGAAGTAGTAAACAGAATAAAAGAAACCTATAATTCTTCTTAAATACAACTTACAAGTGATCCGAATTTGAGCAAATCTGACTTAAAATATCTGGGCTTTAAAATCTGAAAATATTGCATGTTCACCATCAAATAAGGTCACTGGCCACTGTTACTAAACATAGAAACACCAACTGAGCAACTTCTTAAAAACTTCTCAACAGAATTTGACCTCATAATAAAGAAATCATTATGGCATGAAGGGCTTTCAAATTTATACAAATGATGTCATTGTGCAATCAAGTTTGGCATGAAGGACCTTCACATCTACACAAATGAGCTTTCAAGTTTGTATCAACAATACCAATTTGCCATCAAATAGCTATTTTACTATTTAAAAAAAACATCTTTATCTTTAAAAAAAACCCACTGAATTATTTATAGAAAGCATCCTGTCATAAAGAATAATTAATACTGGACATATGATGCTGATAAGCCATCATACATGGACAAGATGAAGATACAAAGGAACCTTGAAATTATTCTTTCCCTAAGATGTGCAGTCATCAGCAGTGGAAAATAATTTCCATAGCAACCATAATATTTGTTGGCCAACTGCTCTTGCATTTTGCTGTAATTGCATGCCCACTTTTGGTCTTGTCTGAATACAGAAACTGGTCACTGGAATGTAAAATGTATGTAATCTAGGGGAATATAGCTATTGCAATGACTGTCTAACCATAAACATTTTGTATCAGCATCATAGCTCTCTAACCATTCAAGGTATTTCTGTGAAGTTTGGTAGGCACGCTGGTCTATTGGTCCATATGTGCCTTCTGCTGTTTTATCCATCCAGCCATCCAACCATCATCTACACTTTCAATTCTGGATAATATATTATATTTTCCTGTTACTGAACATTGGGCAGGCATTAACTACTGTTAAAATATACTGTATTTTCCCAAAATTAGTCATATTATTTCTGAAGAAATACTGAAGATTGCCACAAACTTGAGGAATCCCTCAACTCATTTTTAAATATTTAAAAGGACTAACAGGTATATATTTTTAAAATTTAAGAATTATTATTAATTTCTTTATTACAGCTACCTCTGACAAAAATCCCAGTATTGTTTAAAACTAAAGAATTATTTTTTATTTCTTTATTACAACTACTTCTGACAAAAATTCCAGTGTTGTTTAAAACTAGAGTTATTTTTTATTTCTTTGTTACTACTACCTCTGACAAAAAGCCCAGGGGGCCCCGAGTGGCCGAGTGGTCTAAAGCGCTGACCGTTACGAATCACTGCCATCTCACCTCTGTCTGCGTGAGTTCAAGTCCAGGCTCGGCTAACGTGGGTACGTGAGAAAGCCTGCCAGTAGCTTCTCGTGGGTCGGTGGTTCTTCCCTGGATTTTCCAGGGTTCTTCCTCCACCATTAATACTGGCCACCATGTATAGCCTATCTTGTGCTGAAAAATGGCATTAAACCCTATAACAACAACAACAACAACAAAAAGCCCAGTATTGTTTAAGACTGGAGTTATTTTTTTATTTCTTTATTACAACTACCTCTGAGAAAAATCTCAGTATTGTTTGAAATAAACAAGCTGATGCCAGACCATAATATGAGAAAGGATTTGGGGCCAGATGTGCCTTTTGCTTATTTACAATTCTTCAGTTTCATTTTCTTTTGCTTCTGTTTATTTTTCTGTCTATCCATGCACCAATTACTCTTACTTTTGTTTTTAGGGCAAAACTCCTAAACCATTTATCTCCTTGGAACTTGGTATACATATTTGTTTTTTATGCTTAACTGTCCATCCATCCACCCATTGCTTGTGTACATGCTTCATATCTGAAGCATTACTCCAAACCATTCAGAGTATCTCTCTGAAACTTGGTACAGAGATGTGCCTTCTGTAATTCACAATTTAGATTCAATATTTTTTCGTTATCATCCATTTGTTCATCCAAGCAGCCTTCACACTTTGATTTCCAGAGTACAGCTCCAAAATCACTCAAGATATATTTTTGAATCTTAATATGAATAATATTACATGGTACATATGAATATTCTGTATATGAAAGCTTCAATAAATCATTCTGTCTCCAAGCAGACATTTGGATGGACAGGTCTTCTTAGTCCCCTGCCTCTGTGTGTGTGTGTGTGTGTGTGTGTGATCTGGATTTTTAACATAGCTTTAACAAATTTTCAGTCATATCACTACGATGTCTGCAGTGTGGCAGTTTATAGTGATGTCTAGCACTTGGGCATGATGTTGCAGACATGTAGCATGATATCCCACCCAGTCACATTATCCCAACACCAGACCAACCAGTCCTAATACTAACCTCTTAATGAGTAGTGCCAAGTGAGGCAGCTGTTAGTACCATTTTTATAAGTCTTTGGTATGACTCAGCCAGGGTTTGAACCCGCAACTTCCTGCATCCAAGGCCGAAGCTCTAGCCACTAGAGCACCAAATTGGTGCCTCCATCATTATATCTGTTTATCAAGAAACAGCTTAATTTCCAGAGCATAACAATTGTACCCCAGGCTGATATGGCCATCCATTCAGGAGGAGTAACAGTAAGATTTTCAAGACAGTGCAATGCAATATTTAAGATCAGATCAGCACCATTTTCATTAAGGACCAACTAACCATAAAAAATACCTCTGGTGAAAATGCCATGACAATAAAACTTTCCATTTCTTTGAAGTAGAAATAAGATTTTCAAGATGGCTGCCGCTGTAGCCATATTTGATGTCAGTTTGATAGTAATTTCTTTTCAGGCCAACTACACATCATTTATATGTTTGATGAAAACCAGATGTCAATAAAACCATCCATTTAGGAAGAGTAGTGATAACAAGGTTTTCAAGATGGTCACAATATTGAATATTAGATCAGCACCATTTTTTTATTTAGGACCAGCTAGTCATTATATGCAATCTTCAAAACCACATGTCAACATGACTTGTCATTTAGAAGGAGTAGTGATAAAAAGATTTTTAACATGGTTGTTGTGGTGGCCATACTAGATAATAAATCAGCATCATGTTCAGTAAAGACATCATAAAAGTTTTTGGTATAAACTGATATGACCATTGCATCTAGGCAGATTAGTAATAAGAATATTGTCAAGATGACTGGAATGGCCGAGATGTTGGAGGATAATTGTTCCCATCCTGCTTTTTTCCATCAAGAATCTAAATATTCACTATTAAAACTTTTTAAGAGGTTTATTGTCCGTTTCTGCCTGACCTGTCGCTTTTTGGATGCCATTTGTACAATGTTTTAAAAAATAAGCAAAAGCTTGATCAAGCAGTTGTTATGATCTCAAAATATGTGCAGTTTAAAGCATCTGAGGTACTGTGGTAAAGTTAGTCTGGTACCCGGACTAATTCTACTAAATCTAATATGAAACTCTGATCCAAATCAAACACAGACATGCTATTATCCGGATTTTACCACAAAAATCATGTTTCTGTAATTTGTCATTTTATTCCATGAGTCTGTATTTTAAATGTCATTTCCCTAAGACTTACGGCAAAACCATAAGGGTTGGCAGGTTTGATGATGCACATGTTCTTTTGGTCTTTGTAGAACCAAAAATTGAGAGTGCTGGACCACAGAATAGTTTCAGCAGATGCCTTTACATAAGTGGGGGAATCATGTGATTTTGGTTGGGATGTCATCTCTAACAGGCTCTTGTTCCTTCCAGTACAAGAGAATAATGCATTAACCGATCTGACAAACTGATAAACAAACTTGTGTACAAATTTTAAAGAAAACAAATAAAAACAAAACTAAAAAAATCTTCAGTTTATGAAAATACAAGTCAGAAAGATTAAGTAAAGAATAACTTGACAAATGCAACATACTTGTATGACCACTGCATATGCTCAAACAATTCTTTGAAGAAAATCTTCAATCTAAAATTACTTAATAACATAAATGGATGGAGAAAATTACAGGGTTACTACATAATCTTCAGGAGTTACTGACTCAAACAGCACATGTTGAGGAGACATATAATGTGAGAGTACAGCTTGCACACATCTGCCAGTGAACTACACAAGTTTGCTCTGTTTCTTCTATGTACAACATCAAGCAGACAGCTGACCACATATCTGCCAATGAACTATACATGTCTGTGCTGTTCTATGCATGACATCAAGCAAACAACTCACACACATCTACCAGTGTACTAAACAAGTCTATACTGTTTATTCTATGCATGACATCAAGCAGACAGCTCACACACATCTGCCAGTGTACTAAACAAGTCTATGCTGTTTATTCTATGCATGACATCAAGCAGACAGCTCACACACATACACACACATCTGCCGGTGTACTAAACAAGTCTATGATGTTTATTCTGTGCATGACATCAAGCAGACAGCTCACACACATACACACACATCTGCCAGTGTACTAAACAAGTCTATGCTGTTTATTCTATGCATGACATCAAGCAGACAACTCACACACATACACACACATCTACCAGTGTACTAAACAAGTCTATGCTGTTTATTCTATGCATGATATCAAGCAGACAGCTCACACACATCTACCAGTTTACTAAACAAGTCTATGCCGTTTATTCTATGCATCTATAGCCTCAGATCTTCTACCATATTCTCAAAACTTTTTCAAGTATGAAACTTGAGTTTAAGCTCAAAAACCCCAAAATCAGATATGTTACTTAAAGAGAACCAATGTCTTAGAAATTTGGCAGTCTAGTGGAGGGATGCAAATTCAGAACCATCTGAAAATGTTGTGATTCTGTATTGACTCTTGTGTAAGTTAAACATTCATCATTTATCTACATTCACTCTTGTGGATCTTGATATACAGACACTTATTTATATACTTGCTTATAAATCAGATCCAACTGAAAACTACATAGATCCAGATCTGCCCATTGCGCCATCACATTAAGAACCAGCAGATCTCAGTCTATGCAGTTTGTTAGGAGTGATCAGTTGAACAAAAAACATAGACCCTTTTCTGCAAGTGCATTATTCAATAGAAGATCAGAGTCTCTGTTGTTGCTGTTGGATTTAAAAGTGAGTATTTGACAGGATAGATTTTGTTCAATGTGATCTTTATATCCAGTCACCTGATGTGTTTGCAAAATTCAAAGCTTTGAACAAATGTATGAAAATTGCACATATATAATAGATGTATTAACAGATATGCATATGTACATATAAACATAAAGATTTACTTATACACTATACACACAATAACTTACATACACAAAGGTTTAATGTGATGATTCTTTCATCTAACCATTTATAAAGGAATACATGGCATACTTAGTATGCTTGAATTGATTATGAAGAATTAGTATTTTTGTACTCATTATAAATTTACAACTAAGCAAATGTACGTTTTTAAATATAGATTCTGTGACAAAAGTTAATACACAAGCTATAAATTCAAACACATTTGACATGTAACTTAGAGTGTTACATGTATTACAAGCTAACCTCAATATGAAAGTGCTTTTTTTGTAGTGTATCTATTCATAGTCATTTTAGAGATTAAAACACCACACAAAAATTTGTTATCAGGTTAATTTAAGAATATGAAAACTATTTGTTTCTCAGAATATAAGAAGGCCACATCCTGAATGTCAATCCCATTATTTAATCACTGCTTTTAAACTTGTCACCTTGATCCTGTGTCAAAAGGTTGAATAAATATGTTGCAAAATCAATAGTCCTACTTAATACTTAATAATATTTATCCCAGGCATGAACAGAACCCATCAGGAGAGTTAAGAAATATAACCAAATGAAAAACCTTAAACCAAAACACTAACTCAAGTTATCTATGGCTTTGGTCTTGACCCCTAGGTCAGAGGCATGAATGAGTATAGAATGAATTAGATCTGTTGGTCTTGACCCCTAGGTCAGAGGCATGAATGAGTATAGAATGAATTAGATCTGATGGTCTTGACCCCTAGGTCAGAGGCATGAATGAGTATAGAATGAATTAGATCTGTTTCATAATGATTTATCCAGAGTATGAACACAATACATACATACATACATACATACATACATACATACATACATACATACATACAAATGTATGTACATACATGCATGGTTTTAAGCAAAAACATACCATTGCTGATGACCTGTCATAACAGACTGCCTTTTTGAGAGACTATGAATTTTCAACAGAAGGGTGTTCTTTTAAGACAGCTTCTTCTGCACTTGTAAAATATTATGTATGTATGTAAAAGGCATTTATGATTAATTATGGTTTTAATTCAAGTCCTTTCATCTGCTTTTTACTTTTCTTAACCCCCACTTGATGGACTGTGTTCATACTTGGGATGAATCATTATGAAACTAAGGCAATTAATTTTGCAGCATACTTTGATATTAGGATCAAACATGCATGCATTTATGTACATATATACATATATACATATTTACATACATACATACACACATATGTACATACATACATATGTATGTATGTATGTAAAAGGCAGAGGTACCAACCCATGAGCATTGCTTATCATGAATCCAAGCATTGATTTTTGCGGGGAATCTGGGTAGCCCATCCGGAATGGATAACACATTTTTTGAAAGTAACAGATTTGTATGCAATTATATTGCATTTTCTTATGAGCCTATAATATACCAATAAACATTCAATAACAACTGAGGTTCAGTGAGAATAAATGGTGCAACCACTTTTTTCAATTCCAGAACCTTGAAAACCTAAAACATGAACTTTCCTCGTGAATTATAAGCATCTTCCCTTTCTCTCATCTCAACTGTCCTTGTTACTTATTTGAAGTTGTGTTGATCAGTTTTTGCTATTTACATATCAGTTTATGTATTAAGAAATGTTATTCTAGGTACCAACCTATCATACTGGTGATGAAATAGTTTTCTTTCTACATCAAAACCTGTTTGCAATTCCCTCCATAAATTTTGATTTTCTGGAATTTTGTCAATAGAATTTGAATGCAGCTTTGTCACTACAAAACTTTAATAATTCTATGTAATCCAAAATGGTTCATGTCTCCAAATTGGTTTATTGGCAAATCAGCACAATCCTGGCTATACAGTACAGACTAATTTTAGGTAATCCCAAATGGGCATTCAAGACAAAAATTAAGCAAAATATGGTAAAATACTTCAAATACCAATTTTTGTTCACTCTCTAAACAACATTGTTTTGATTGAACTGTTTAAAATATAGTTGATTCTATTGAAACAGTATAGAAAAATGGCATGGATTTATTAGTAGTTTCATGCAGTGGAAGGAAGATTCAATGAGTTAAAAGACTATATTTATTGGTAGTATAATACAAGAGAAGGAATGTTCAATTATATTGTAAGGCATCATATATGCTTGCTTATAAGTCAAGTCAAACTGCAAACAACAAGGATCCTGATCTCCATAGCATAATGCACCTGCAGATCAGCATCTATGTTGCTTGTTCTACTGATTACCCCTAATAAACTGCACAGGCCCAGATATGCCAATATATTATGTGACAGCAGATTGGAGACTTCGCAGTTTGTAGTATGGCTCATCTTATAAGCGAGCATATAAGGTAAGTTTCCCTGATGATAATGAATACAGTAAGGAATAATGTAGCTAATTTTTACTAAAAAAAAGTCTTTCCTGAGATACCATAATACCACAGTATGAGACCTTATGATTCTCTAACCGCAGGAATGAATCTTTGGAAAACACATCAACATAGAAAATATATTACTGTGCACAGTTTACCATTTGGATGACCTAGAATGATACAAGAATCGGAGCTATTTATGTGCTTAAAGCATTAAAAAAGCCAGGAAATTCAAAATTATAACATTGCCATATTGCAGATAACAATGTTATGCATGTAATACTTTTTATGCTTAGGACATACTGAAGCCATGAATTTGTGTGAAAATCATCTCCTGACCATTGTTCAAAATATGGCCCTAAGTCCCTCACAAAGTAATCAAAATCATTGAATTTTTGTAAAATCATTGCTTTGACCATTGTTCAATACAAGGCCATAAGTCCCTGAGTAGGGATCAAAATATGTAGTGGGGGGGGGAATCCTGTATTAAACTGGACTATAAATAATGATTGTCCACTTAATTCCATTAAAACAAATAAAGAGATGTTCCACTTTGCTGCCACCATCTCTGAAACCAGGATGAAGGATTCTGAATATCACTGCTTTAACTTCAAACTTTCAACAGCCCCTAAATATTCAAATATCAATGCTGTTACTGCTGTTTACACTGAGCATCCATCTGTTTATCAATATCTCTTTGCTCCTGTTTCCGTCTTTCATCCACCAACCTCTCTCGCTCCTCTAAGGTCAGCTTATCTCTGTCATCCTTCAGCATGGGAAGCCTGAAGCTGGGAACCACTCGTTTTGGCAAAGTAGTAAAATTATAATCTGAAATCAAAGACAGATTGCAAGGACTTATGAGTTGACTGTAACAACTTTTCCATCAATTGATTGATGCTATACTAATGCCAAAATAATAATAATAAAGAGGCGATTAGGTAAGATCATTTGAAATTAACATTTTTTTATTAGGAAAAGTTCTCTTCAATTTTATATTATTGGTGTGCTCTGTAGTTTACATTTTGCAAAGAGACTCAGTTTTGTGAAATCAATTTTTTTAGGAAAAAATATTTTCTCAACAATACTTGCACAATCATAATACATTAGAGGTATATCAACAACCTCACAAATCCAACCCTACTAACAACAGAAAAGTGGAGGTCAGACATGAGTGGTCTCCCACAGATAAAGAACTTGCTGCCAAATATAGTCACTTCATTGGTTACTGCTGGAGTGGAGGTGCACAGTCTTCATAGGATGACGAGGGTCTGGGGTGTGTGCCCGTATTATGATCAGGTATTACTGAAAACCCCTTTTTAATCCAAACACTGGATTCATCTTCAAATACATAATCTGATCACAATATATTAGGAGAAAAGATACATGGTAGAATGAGTTACATCCCATTACCCCAGAGTTGGCCCCATCTCAGGTCTCCTAATGTATGTGAAGCAGCATGGAGAAAGCAAATTTTTTTTAAAAATTATCTTTCTCCAAGAATACTTATCCGATTACATCAACATTAGGAATATGTCTGGTACCTCTAAAATCCAGCCATACTAAAAAATGAAAATTCATCTTTTCTGACTATATCATATAAAGAGCAATAACTTTTGCCCATTAAATCCCCATGCTGCCAGCAGACATTGATAGTTTTTAAGCTGAGCAATAAGGATGTTCACATGGTGGGGTGGCTGGGAGGGTTTAAAGCAATGTAAGTATTCTAAGAGAATCATAATTTACTGAACCCTTTGAATATGTTGTCTAATTACATTAACTTTAGGAGAATAGGTAATCGGAATGCAAAGCATTCTACCTTTACCTCAGGTATCCTTCTAGGGAATAAAAAGGCTGGATTTCCTATGGGAAAGATGACCCATTCTCCGCACTTGAAAGCAACACAGCTTATCACATGATCTGTTACCATTTTATCTGGTTAAGAAGATGATTACTGAATTCTTCTTACCAATAAAATTTCACTGGCAAATCCAATGAAGTTAAGAGGATGTGTTGACTTTAATTGGGTCTGGTGGTCATCTGGGCTGCTGCTACAGGACCCACCAAATTAAACGTTTGTCTCAGCAAAGCTAACTCAGTGAGATAAAAACTGGAGAAGGTTCACTCTGCATGCCAACCAACAGCATCTATTATGTCATGGATTGAAACATTACATTTGAAAACAGAAACTCACTGAAATCTTCATATGACCCTGATCTTTTCTGGCTTCAGAGTTTGCCAAGCATATAACCCACTTCAGCCACAAAGATGGGGCTTGAGGGGTGATATCCGACTTCCAAGCCTTCACCCGGAGATCTAGTGGTTTGTATATGCATTGTCTTGCCTCCATTCGGTTCAAGCAGTCCTTGCAAGCACAGACATGATCTTGTAAGGCCACTGCTCTTGAAGAGAGGGAGCATGTGCCTCTCTGATTGCCGACCAACAGCAACCTATTCTTGGCCAAAACAGTCCGACAGTGTCATGAGGACCACAGAATCATCAGATATTAACTGAAGATATTTCGCATCAGCTGATACGGCATGTAAAAAAATCACTCAGCATGCCAAAACCAAGGCTATCTGGAAACATTTTTGTATTATAGTAGCTTTTAGCAAAATTTAAGCTAGAATTTATCTGAATTGAGTCATGTTAAAACCCAGGACAGGTTATCATAAATGCCTTTCAGTTCTGGGAGGACCAAGTCTCTGGGAGACCGCTCTAGTGGCCTAAGTGGTTAGAGCTTCTGATTGGATGCAGGAGGTCATAGGTTCAAACCTAGGCCAAGTCATACCAAAAACTTAAAAAATGATACTAACAGCTGCCTCACTAGGTTCTCAGCATTAAGAGGTTAGTGTTAGGATGGGTCGGCCTGGTATCAGGATAATGTGACTGGGTGGAACATCATGCTATATGTTTGTGGCATAATGTCCCAGTGCTAGACATCACTATAAACTTCCACACTGCAGACATCGTAGCAATATGAATGAAAAATTGTTAAAGTTACGTTAAAAATCCAAATCACACACCCACACAAGTCTCTGGGAAAACAGTCCCAATTATGTTGGACAATTCTGTAGTGGTGACCTACTTCCTCAAACAGGGGATCATCAAATCATCTGACCTGTGTCTTGGTTGTCAGTTTCTGTGTTGGTATTACCAACTCCATATCAATGTACAAATTAGGCACATTACAAGCAGACCCATTGTTCTGGCCAACACTCTCCAGAAAGGGTCAAATCATTCATGTGAAATGGTCCCTCCATCAGTCAGTCTTCTGTCACATTTGCACACATTGGGGGTTTTTGATTATTGATCTTTCTGAACCAAGATGGAATCTCCAATTGCCCAATTCTCTTCTCTCTTTCACTGGAAATAGAAGTTTGGACTGTGGACGCTGTCAATCAGTTTGGAAGTTATGCAAATGAAGTTCAAAATATTCATCTACAATGAAGTTAGAGCAAGGAACAGACTGATATATAGCATGAGTGTACTTCTCTGGTGCAAGAAAACTCCACAGAATCCGTTGATGAAAAGGCACAAGTGGCTTTGGTATTTGTGAGGCTTTGAGAAAAAGTATGCTTTCCAGCATAAACATATTAAAGTAGAACCTGACTGGATTTAGAGCTAATCCCTCATACCAAAGGTGAAACCACTCTTGTCTGACTTCCACCTTGGCAAGCTGACAACTTCTATTGCTATAGTAAGCCTGAGAGGAATATATTTTATTACGCAGCGGGTGTACTCCTAATGTATTATCATCAGGAAACACTAGTTCTAACATCTACTAAAGAATTATACAAGTGCTGATACACTGTATATAAATTATATCTGTCATCCACTTACTTACCTTCCAAAGGATGTTTTTTAACTGATGTGGACCCTACACAATTGGAACACAGGCTAGATGAAGATTTTAAACCTTCCTTCAGCTTCTGGACTTCAGCTCTGTAAAAACATTCAAATTATATAAATTTCAGGCAGTGAAATCTTGAAAAAATATTTCAAGCTCAACATAGAGGCAAATTTGGATAATGATTCAAATTTGAGTAGCAAAATTCTGACAATCAAAAGTTAGAAGCTGCTGGGAGTAGCTAATAATGATCTGAGATTTGGCTCTTATTGTACAACCTAGGCAAGTACACATGTGTATGTAACCTTGCATCTATATCCCATCTATTCTTTAAGAGTTATATGAATATACTCAAGGCCATAAAAACAAGAATATTCCCATGACAGTATTATCAATGAAGGCTGTTGTGTTGTACTTAAATTTACAATTAATTCTCAAGCTTTAAATTGTCACTGTTAGTCAACCTTGATGACTGGCTCATGTAACTTCATTCTGCCTTTTATGGCGATTTCAAAATCCTGTTGGGGAAAAACAAATTCTTGACTACCATGAATGTTTCCAATCACATTGTCCCCAGCTAAATAGGGTGCAGTTGAAGCTTGTGGACTATTATTTTTAGTCCATGTACACATGTCACATGTTAGACTTTGTTCTGCTAAGCTGTTTTAGCAAAGAATGTTGCTTCAACTATACCACATATTTACATTATTTATGAAAATAATGATATAAGAAATAAAAAGGTTTGTGAGAACTACTCTATATCAATATATTTACACTTATTACAGTTGTTGTGAAAATCGTCCCACAACCCATCCTGTTGAAACATCCACTGTCAAAGGTTTTTCATCCCTGCCTGGACACCTGGCTCTTGAGCCCTGCATCACAAGAATTTTCAGCATTCTGTTGTTAAGAGAATATCACCAGCTTGGAGGCCCTCCGCATTAATAGTCTATGAGGTAAAGTGGCAGATTTTCACTGACTGATGCAATGTCAATAGCATCATCTCACTGAGTGCCTCAATACCACAATGGAAGAAAATGTTAGCCCCAATTGCTTTATGACCTTTGACATAATCAGGCATCATAGTAGGGAGTGTATTGGGCATCATAAGGAACTATCAAATCTACTTTCCAATTCTGACATGAACGGGCAAAAATCTCTTGCCTGGTTTCCTGTAGGGAATCTATCCAAGGTTCATGAGAGAGAACAAGACAAATGGAACAAGAATATGAAATAAAAAGAATAAAAAGTTGATTAACCTAACTCTAACCCTATGTCCAACTTAAAAGGAATCAGAAGTGAACAACACTATGCCAGTTTTGTGTAATGATATGTTCCCATTAAAATAAAAAACATTTTTTGTTACCTTTCATTTGTTAGCTGAGATTTTAGGCCCACATTTTCTTGTTCAAGTTCCTGCAGCTTTTTGTTACTCTCAGTGTCTGCTGGTTTTCTGGTTTCATTTTTCTCCAGTTCCAGCTTCTGGATTTTGGATTTCAAAGACTTTACTTCTTTCTCTAGTTCTTTCTTCTTTCCCTCCAAAAGGCACATATGGAAGTGCTCAACAATCCCTCCTCGACTGCTACTGCCACTGTTAATGCCAGCAGTCCCACTTTGACTGCTATTGCCATCATGACCAATGAACGCAATCCCTACTTGACTGCTAATGTTTGCAAACCTGCTTTGACTGCTGTTACCACCATCACTGCTGCCACTGTCTATCATGGCTGCCTGACTTACTGTTGCAGGTGTTTTGTCCTTTGTTGTTGAGCTCATCATCAAAGACTGAGATGGTGCTGATGTCATTTGTGGAGTTATAGGCTCCTGGGACTGGCTTCTAGGATCATAACCTATGACTATAAAGCAAGGATATCTTCATAAACATAAAAAACTGGTAACATCACACTCAGTAAGACACAATTTTGGGCCCTTACATGTTTGGTAACATTCCATTTATTACATTTCAAAACAAGTATACAACAGTACAGCAGGTCTAGGGGATTTTCCTGCACCCCAAACTGCACATGTCCCCCTAAATTTAACAAATCCCTATATCTTGATCATGAAATGTCCACCTGACAGCTTAACCAAGGTGCAACACTAATACAAATTATAATATATACACCACTCCCTCGATAACTTGTGCCCCGATAATTCATTAACCTGTTTATAATGCAGGGTCAGTCGGGGATCCCATTTTTTTAAATTAGAAAGTACAAAAAATTAGACTTTTTTTTTTGAAAATGAAGAAAATCACAATAAAAATTTTTAACTAAAACCTTGATACATCACTCCTTTTATCATAAAAGCTGGTTTATAGGACCCGGAAATATGAATCAATGTTTTGAAATTATCAACTTTTAATAAGACGTCATGTATTTTGTTAAAATGTCTTTCCAAACAACATTCTTGGTACACTGTAAATAACAGTATGCAATGAAATTCTGATCAATGGAAATGTCACTAATACCTACTTGAGGCAGCAGTTTTATAACTAAATACCAAATAAATAAGTGAATTTCATGTATTAGTTCTATCTTTTAGTTCAGTTCAAGTTTAATGATCATAAATACAATGTGCCCATTTGTATTCAAATGTGAAATATATCAATCTACTGTATCAGCCATGTCTGTGAGTGTTTCTGTGAGAGCCTAATTAAGTGCTGACAGTGTTTAGATACCTGATTTGTGCAAATATTTGTTATATTGTTGTCTTACAATGTTAATTACGTCTTTTGAATCAAATAAATGGGGTGAAATAAATGAAAAGTTAAAAGGTATGCAAATCCAATCTGCGTAAGAGCTAGTAGCCCCAGTAGTGTCAGGTCTACTCACTTCAAGTGATCAATCAAACATTGTTATAATTCTTTGTGAACATAATATAATTAAACTACCTTCAGTTAGTATACTCATTCACAAATGTGATCAAAGAAAGAAAGACAACCAAGTGAAATGAATACTTGATGAAATAAAATTCTGGTTCTCATATATGTTTTATTAATGAGAAGCTAGTTTCAGAGTTTGTAGTTAACTTGTAATTCCTGAATTGGTATTCTAGATTTCCTCATGGTTGAGAAGTTTCACTATTACTTGTAATAAAGTCATGGCATCAATATATGACTAATAGAACAATAAATAAAGACTTTTGATGTTGACAGATGTTCACGAACTAAATGTTCCGTTTTTTCTTTTTTAATAAAAGGAATCTTGTTTGATTGTGAATCTGAATCAATAAATAGTCTGGTTCCCTGCTTGTTATGATCTTTGTGTTGCATTACATGATAGTAGTGAGCAAAGCAGGGAAAATATGGATCAGGGAACCAAACTACTCAACAGCAACAAAAACAGTGATGTAATACACAATGTTTTGCGTATATGTGAAGGATTGTTGAAACCAGTTGGAATAATGTTAATGATCTCTCAGCAGTTGGGCACCTTGAAAATAAATAAAATTGTTACATAAAACAAATAACTTTGTTAGAAAAAGCTCTTTATTGACAATTATTTCCAAAGAAATTTTGAAACGAGTATTCAGCCATTAAACAAACTAGTTCAATCCCAACCCCCCAAGGTTTCCTCAATGTCCAGCGAGGATGGAATCATTTCATATTGTTATGGAGGTCCCTCGATAACTCACGCCCTTGCTTATAGCACTGTCTATGTTTTTGGACCACATTGTGCGTGAATTATCAAAGGAGAAGTGAATATGAACAAATATAGAAATGTTTAAATCATACATACAAGAGGCATCTGCATTTGCTAGTCTTCTCATTTCCTTTTTCATGCGACTAATCCTTTCTTCATACACATCAGCTGATTCCTTGCATTCTGATAGTCTGTGGAAGAAGCACCAAGAATGAACATATTCTATTATATATTTAGCATACATAGTGCTAATTTTGCAAGTTAACTTACATCAGAAGGAACATAAATGCTACACAAAATAAACACTGGTTCCTGTGACCAAACATTTCAATGACAAGAAATTTGAAAATCGGTACCAACAAATTAGGTACTGTAAATTCAGTTCTCCCTGGTGTACCAATTTTTTTGCATTTCATGTTACAAACTATAAATTTTAAAGATTAAACTAGCAACAATCCTTCCTTTGAAATAAATGGGCCACTTCCACACTTCACAAAGTCAACTACCACCAAAAATATTACCTTCACCAAAACCACAAAATTGTATATCTGCAAAATCAGTGAGTTCATATTTGATTCAAACATGCAGGGATTTTTACATTTACAAACTACTTGAACTTGAAGAACATGTTAAAGCAATCCAAAGAATACAATGTGTTTGCGGAACACAGATGCTGTTTCAGTGCCTGAAAACTGTCATAAACGCAAAACATTAGCACTGTGATTAACTGGCAGACAGATGTACATACAGCACAGGCTCACAGGTTTCCCACAATTTTTGTCCCATGTTCCCCAAATCTTCACCCTATGTGACCTCCTGGGTGCACTTTTTTGTCAGTGCTGAGTTGTAAAAGGTGATAAAACTGAAAGATGACAATGAATATTTTGAAACAATGTATCTTACAATGAAAACATTTGAAGTTTGTGATAGTCAGCCAAGTTGCAATGAAAAGTGTTTGATGGCCATTAGTGCAAAATATTTTGAAGCTAATGTCAGCCCTATAGCGGGGAAGATTCAATTTATTTTGATGTTGATAAAATTGACTAAATTTATGCAAATACACAATTGGTCATGTAGCATGATGTCCCACCCAGACAAATTATCCTGACACTAGGCCGACCAGTCCTAACACTAACCTCTTAATGTTGAGTGTCTAGCAAGGCAGCTGTTAGTACCATTTTTTTAAGAAGTCTTTGGTATGACTCAGTCCAGGTTAGAACCCATGACCTACCGCATCCGAGGCAGACACTCTAACCACTAGGCCACCGGAGTAGTAGTTTGGAAGGAAAAGTAATTAAAAAAACAGATATTTGTTATAATGAAAGCTGGTGAATGAGTGTACACTAACGTTAGATGAGAGAGCAAGCTCCAGAAAGGAAAATAACATGGTACAGCTCATTTCAGGTTAACAAGATAATGAATTCATGAGTTACCTGTCCACATAAAAAACGTTTATTGCAATAATTTAAGTCTTCAAGAAAATACGATAGTAGAGTGCAGAGGACAAATTTAAGGTGGCACAACTTTTGAAGCAACCAATATTATCCCATTTTCATTATAGCACTATTAGTGCATTAGGTATGTACTATTATTTCATTTGTCCCTCTAAATTAGTTTGTCTCCCAGATTTGGAGGGAGGGGGACACTGTCCCGTGCCCTTGGGATTGTATGTGCAACACTGTGGAGAGCTAGGGTAACACCATAATATTCCCCACCACTGTTGTGGGAGATTTTTAAAAAATCAATGTTTCTCAAACACAGCAAACATCTGTAGTATTTTCCTACTGTAGATATAAAATAAAGGAGGACTGTTTCAAGTGTAATTTTGTTGAGATACAAATCTGCCCAAACTATTGAGGCTTAATGAATACACTGGTGTTTCAACTGTAATCAAGACCCACAGAAAAGCATGTTGTTTCAAGTGTAATTTTGTTGAGATCTGCAACCTTGCAGCTATTAAGGCCTACTGAACACAGTGGTGTTTCAAGTGTAATTTTGTTGACACTCGGAATCTAGCCAAACTATTGAGACATACTGAACAGGATTTCATCCAGCAGCATCAGCAATCTATATATTTATGGAAAGACTGATAGGAAGAAGGTTACACAATTAGTTCTTCAACCAACCAAACAATGCTCAAAGCAATAAAAAGAAGATATATTTCATACATTCTGATCTATCGATAACAGTCAATTATGTAAATTTGCTTTCATTAGTTTACCTCTCCTCTGCCTTCTGAAGATTTCTATCTAAATTGAAGCATTTCATTCTATATTCCCTCACACTGTCCTCCAGCTGTCGAACTTTGTCTTCAAGCTTCTTAACATTTTCTGAGTCTTCTATAAGTACATATTGAACTTTTGATGGAATATTTCAAATCTAATGTTGCTAGAAATGAACAAAGATTTTCATCACAAAAATTACGGGGACATGATTTGAATGTCTAGAACAATTATATATTCCAATACATGCAATATGATAGAACATGGGCTGTTGTAAGACAGAATAGCTTGATTACTTTAAGAATGATGGCAATTAAAACCTGCCCAAATTTTAACCAGATAAGATGCCAATTTCATTGCCAATATGGCTGCGGTAGTGCCTCTACCTTATTTGTCAAAACAGTTAAAAATGGTTTCAAAGCTTGCTATGAAATTATAAAACATTTTCTTTATTTATCATGACAATTGAACTGTGCAGGTCTCATATTTTAAAAACATTTTGAGACAAAATGCACACTTAAGCTTAAAATGCATAAGTCTGACACAATACTTGCACTTCTCTAATGCAACATGAAAAAAATTAGCATGTAATAATGACTAAATGACTAAGAACACTGACAGAGACTTCTAAGATTCTTACTGTCTTCTAAATAGAGTTTATCCTCCAGTTAGAATTTTGTGTTACAAAGAACATGTTTTTGATTTGTGGAATGGTGTCTAGCCAGTCACTAATCTGTAGTATTCTGTTCACTTTGGCATTGTGTTTTTCAAGGTCACTCACCAGGATTTTTGCTTGGTTTTTGTTCCATTTGTTTTATCCTCTCCTCCAACATCCTAATTCTGTTCTGTTCCTCTAATAACTGCTGAGTCAGGGTTATGTTTTTCTCCTCCTCTGCTGACAACTGCTGCCAGTATTTCTCCACTTCTGTCTGAAGCTCTTTTACACTGGCTGAATTTTTCTCTCGCTCCTCATATTCCTAAAACATCAATGAATGTATGTAGGATAAATATCAATGAATGTATGTAGGATAAACATCAATGAATGTATGTAGGATAAACATCAAATTTGTTCCATTGTAATGTTTTCCTGATACTCATTTTTTTTAGGGGGGTATGTATCATATTCATAAGATTAATGCACCTGTACATTGGGAATAAATTAGACAACAAATTAGGCAAGACAATTATTGGTACAAATGAGATAAATGACATGAGAATGATACAAGATTTAATTTAAATCAGCCTCCTGTATAAACAATAAGGATTTATGCAGAAAACGTCATGTAAATTTTATTCAGTTGCCTCTCATACTGATGAGTTATTACAAGAGGAAGATGAGAAACAGGGAAAAGGAAGAAACAAAACTCTTGAAATTTACCGAAACAAGTTCTCTCGCAAGTTCCTGCAGATACTTAGCTTTCCGCAATTCCTCTTTCAGATCAGAAATAGTGGCCAGAAGAACTGTCCGCTGCAAAAGAACCAATTAAATAATTGGTTTGTGATCAACAGACCTGCCAACTAAATGAAAACTTGATCCAGGACAGGGTTTCACTTGGCAGTTTTGAGGTGGAGAATTACATCGTAAGTATCATCTTTCGAACTGATTTGAATGAACGGGAATTCCTCAGTGTATTCCTTTCTGTACTGGACTTTACATTTAAACTTTTTCTTAGGCAAATGTTCTTTGTCTAAGTTACTTTTTTTGTTCAAAGATGTATCCATTATAATAAACTGAACACTGAGCAAACCAATCATATTTCAAATCGACTTCACAGTTATGGCTATTGATACCAGAAATGTGGAATATCTAACTACCAGAATTGACTGAAAAATAGAATATGACCAAAAATGACTCATTGGAATGTGCAAAAATATGTGTCTTTAATATAAAAAAAATATTTTTTGTTTGCCATGCAAATCCATTATGTTCCCCAATGAATCGGAACAGTTGGTAGTTATGGGTCAATGTTGATAATAGAACTGGGTACCATGAAAAATTTTGCACCATGGTATATCATGGAATTTCTGAACAGACAATAGTGTACTGCAATTATGTTAGGGACAAACAATTTAATGTTCTAGGCCAAAGGTGTGGGGTTTTAAAATTTCTGTTTATCAATAGCTGGAAAAATATCTAGCTCTGGTTTCTAGCATAATAACACCATATTGTATCCATTATATTATTTTAAAAAACTTAATTATCTTGAGATAAAATAAAATAAAATATTTCAGCTCAAAAGAAAATTGCAATCACACAACCCACAACATTAAATGGTCAGTACCTTATTTGCTATGTAAACGTTCTTTGCTGCATCAGCTGTAATCTAAAAGCTGTAACTACAGTGGAATGATACAACTTACACTATAGCTGTAACTACAGTGGAATGATACAACTTACACTATAGCTGTAACTACAGTGGAATGATACAACTTACACTATAGCTGACAACCTGTACAAGATGTGCAGAAATTAGAGAGCTTTCTGATAAAAATGGGAAGTGTTGACAGTGAAGCCTACAATTTACTAGCTACACTACTGATATTATATGCAGGGAAACTTTGAGTGGGATGCCAGCACCAGGCAAGATATTTATCAGAAAGGGCCTGTAAACATAAAACACACTAACAAACGAGAAAATATTTAGTGTAGATGAGAAACTGCATAAAATTCAAACAGAAAGCAACTGTTATCCTGAAAATCTTAGGATGATTTGCAGTCTTACAGAGGAATATGTGTACTTAACACATTAACATATGCTAGTAAATAACTAAAATGTGACCTTTTTTTCAATCTGAAATTTTTCCAAAACTTTGACTTTTTTTGCCTGAAGATTTTTCACGACATCTCATTTCGCCACCATGTGACCTGAGTCAAACATGATTAAAGGATCACACATATAATTATATTTGTAATATTCAAAATTAATTTGTGACAAATACAACTGTTTTGTTTTTAAAAACAATTACTTTTTGAATTATTTTGTCATCTAAATGAAAAAGCACTGTTAATATCATTAAATTCTTAACAAGATTACCCTGGAATTTCCATACATTACTTACTGATGAAAATTACAGAGTACCAGTACAGTGATAAAGTACCCTGGTACATACCACCAGAAATACGTACCATGGTAAACAAGTATACAAATAATACTGCATACATCTAGTTGACAATGACATAATAGTCCGATACAAAGCCAAAATAATGGTGACCATATGCAACATTGATCCTCAAGATGAAAGATAATATTTCTTAGGCCTAGTTAATTTTGAACAGATATGACCCTTACAGTGAACAGTATTAACTTTCAACTACTGCAAAAAATTATGAACCATATGAAATGATTTAAATCTTTTAAAAGCTTTTTGAAGAGATAAGGTTTTATGAATGTAATGACACAAATTAAATTTCACTGGTACAATTATTTTACCCCTTTTACCAAAAGTTTTTAGTATATTCAATATATCATTGAATCTGGTATATTTTTAAGGCTTAAGTGCATTCAGACAACAGAAATGTTCACCCTTCTACATTTTTTCATGTTATTTTCTACTATTTTATCTTAAAGAATTACAAAAAGGATTGATTCTGGTGCTTTAAGACACAGCAATGCAAGTAAGTTATTTAGTGTTGAGGCAACTGGAGTAATGTGCTTGCCCAAGAACACACCATGATGGCTGACCCAGACTGGTATGATGTTAGGAACCAAGCCTGCACCCTTTTGGTCATGAGTCTGGCACACTAACCACTGAGCCACCAAGGCTCCTTAGATAAATGAGTATGATAACTGATGTGCATTGTTATCTAAAAAGCTGCCCATGTAATTTACATCTACAAATAGAGATGTTATTATGTGTAAGAAAGTATATCCTTTTATCAAAGTTAATTTATCAAATGTTACTCTGCCCTGAATAAGTATGTACTGAGTTGAACATCATATCTGCACATTCCTGGCTAATTAGTGCCAATTAAAAGTTTAGTTCTAAAAGAAATCAGAAATGTTTTTAAGATTCTGTCTAAAATTAAAATTCTGTCTGGTTTGTCTCAATATCTACTCCAGAAACTTCAATAAGTTCAAAACACAGTTTCTCGGATCATCCTTAGAGTACCACGATCAGAGCACGCCTCTCCCCTGCTCTGTACCCTACACACTGGCTATCCATTAGATCCAGAATTAAACACAAAATTTGTTCTCTGTGCTACGTTTTACTGATGGAATCCAGTTCAACATACCTATATGACCTCACCCATGTGTACACACCAGCAAGATACTTACCCTCCTCTTCTAACACTCATATTCTCATTATTCCCACTATGAAAATGAAATCATATGGATGTTCTTTTGCATACCAGGGCCCAGCAACGTGGAACAAATTGCCCACTGAACTTAGACACAAAGACACAGTGATCTCATTCAAGAGCACTCTTAAAACTCACCTATTTCAACTGCAAGAACAGACTTAAAGACCTAATAATGTTTCCTTACCTTAAATATTTACAGCATGTTTTCTGTTTTCTAATTTTGTGGTGTTTGTTTCTATTTTTGTAATCATATCATTATATATGTTTTTTAAGTGTTGTCAAATGTTGTAAAGTGCTTAGAGCTTCTAAAGATTAGGTGCTATACAAAGTCCTCATTATTATTATTATTATTATAGATAAACAAGAAGCCTAACGTCCTGAGATCACACACCCCACTTACTATGACATACTTGCCCAGGCAATAGCAGAAAGTGATGTGTGGCAGTGACAGGACATTTCAAGTTTATTAAAGTTTCTAGTTAGTGTCCATATTTGAAATCTGATCCACAACACTGATACATGCTTAAAAGGCCTTGAAGCAAGGCTATTGTTAAATTTGACTGTATTACTCTTTAGTGGTTTTCAAGACAAGTTTTAAGACTGAAAAACAGTGACTATATCTGATGTTGTATCACATCTGTACAATGTAAAGGTCTTGATGACCAAATTCTCACTATCAAATCTGGTCAAATTCTTTTTTGTATGCTTTATGAAAATAAGTTATTTAATATTTTTTCAGTCTTTAGAATCAAAATTCTGTATACAAACTTGAAAGGTCTTGATTCTTGAATGCTGTTTTTGAAAAGGCCTTTCAAGATGTTCCTATGTTTAGTAATGGTGGACCTATTTGATGACATATCAGCATTATTTATATAGACTCTAATGCTAGGGTGCTATTTCTAAATTAAGTCAAATTCTGTCGCTTTTTTTTATAGGAAATCATTGAAAGAAAATTTTGTATAGTTTGTTGTTGAAGTTGTTGTTGCTATAGGGTTTAACTCCATTTTTCAGCACAAGATAGGCTATACATGGCAACCAGCATCAATGGTGGAGGAAGAACCCGCTAAAACCCCGGAAAGAACCACCGACCCACGAGAAGCTACTGGCAAGCTTTCTCACATACCCACATTGGCCAAGCCCGAGACTCAAACCCAGAGGTGAGATGGCAGTGATCCGTAACAGTGAGCGCTTTAGATCACACGGCCACTCAGGGCCCCTTTGTATAGTTTAACAGCTGATATGATGATAGATTTGCATAAAGACCAAAAAACCAGAATGCTACCTGTAAAATCTGGCTCAAATTAATTTACAGTTTTTGAGAAGATGAGAATGGCAATCATTGACAAATGCAAGCCATATCACAGGCTCACTTTGATTTTTTGAAACTTGTAATTGCTTCATTACCTTTGAGGCCTCAGTTCTGCAGAAGGCTTGCCAGTTAGACTCCCAGTTTATGTTACTACCCTGAAATAGGAAAAGAAAACATGTATAACTGAGTACAAAGCATGAAAGCTTAAAGGTAATGCCTTTCCATATCTACAACTGAGTCTAAAGCATGAAAGCTTAAAGGTAGTGCCTTTCCATGTGTAAAACTGAGTACGAAGCATGAAAGCCTAGGTAATGCATTTCCATATGTACAAATTAGTGTAAGCTTGAAAGCTTAAAGGTAGTGCCTTTTCATACATACAACTGTGTACAAAGCATGAAAGTTTAATGGTAATGCCTTTCCATGTGGAAAAATGAAAACACAGTCTGTTCTTATAGGCATTAATTTATCTTGACAATGATTTTAGCACACCAGGGATTTTGTTCAGAAAGAATATAATTTTAGGCATAAATTTGGTAAGAAGAAAAATTTATCTGACAAGAAACTAAACAGATATGACATGACACTAAAAATTATTTTTTTCTGCCACATCTTAAAGATATGCCATATAATTACATTATAATCTACAGAAAAAAATTCTTAGAATTACCTGTGACAGCTCTGGCAATGGCCCAATTGGGGCAATCTCTGCTTTCTGGAAAGCAAAAAGTGTCGTACTATCAAAATAAGTTCATTGAGTATAAAATCTGCATTATATCAGCTTGTTCAACTGAAGATATTTATTTTTCCATGATATGGTGTGATTCATCAAACAAAAAGCCACATAGTGCAATACACAGATTAATCATGAGCAATAACTGAATGCTGCCACACTGAACATGTGTGAAGTCATTGGTGCCAAGGCAATATTTTATAGCATTCTTATATTGCAAAATCTTAAGTCATTATGGTCAAGTATATGAAACTAAATTGTACTAACTGACCTGTTAGAGCAGAAGAGATCTTGTTTTTCATTTTCTTGAATAGGATGAACATCCAAGATTAAGAAAGGTATGGATTAAGTGATGTAGATGAAGTTGAGACACCAGGAAAAATTATCAAAAATGATCTGAACATTTTTCTTCTGATGCTTGTAATGTGGATTTGATTCTTTTCCAGTCTACAGGAATAAGGAGGGGAAATTGACTGTTTCCCAGTCTACAGGATTAAGGAGGGGGATGTGATTGTTTTCTGGTCTACAGGAATAAGGAGGGGGATGGGATTTCTTTCCAGTCTTCTGGAATAAGGAGAGAAGGGATTGTTTTCCAGTCTACAGGAATAAGGAGTGGGATGGGATTATTTTCCAGTCTTCTGGAATAAGAAGGGGGATGGGATTTCTTTCCAGTCTATAGGAATAAGGAGGGGGACTTGACTGATTTCCAGTCTACAGGAAAAAGGAGGTGGATTTGAATGTTTTCCTGTAAACAGGAGTAAGGAGGTGGATTGTTTTCCTGTCAACAGGAATAAGGAGGTGGATTTAACTGTTTTCTAGTCTACAGAAATATGAAGGTGGATGTAATTGTTTTCCAGTCTACATGAATAAGGAGGGGGATTTGATTGTTTTCCAGTCTACATGAATATGGAGCGGTATTTGATTTCTTGCCAGTCTACAGGAATAGGAATGGGGATTTGGTTGCTTGCCAGTTTAAAGGAATAAGGAGGGGGGATGTGACTGCTTTTCATTTTATGGGAATGAGGAGGTGGGATTTGACTGCTTTCCAGTCTGCAGGAATGAGAAGGGGGATTTGACTATTTTCTAATCTACAGGAATATGGAGGTGAATTTGACTGTTTTCTAATCTACTGGAATAAGGAGGTGGGATTTGATTGCTTTCCAGTTTAAAAGAATGAGGAGATGGCATTTTATTGCTCTCTAGTCTACAGGAGTATGGAGGTGAATTTGATTGTTTTCGAGTCTACAGGAATAAGGAGGGGGAATTGACTGTTTTTCAATCTATAGGAATATGGAGGTGAATTTGACTGTTTTCTAGTCTACAGGAATAAGGAAGTGGATTTGAATGTTTTCTAATGTAAAGGAATAAAGAGCAGCATACAAGAACAAGGAGGGAGACATGATTGCTTTCCAGTCTACAGGAATAAGAAGGGGGCATTTGATTGCTTTCCAGTCTACACGAATAAGGAGGTAGATTTGACCTTTCCAGTCTACAGGAATAAGCAGGGAGATTTGATTACTTTCCAGTCTACATGAATAAGTACAGGTATTTGATTGCTTTCCAGTCTACAGGAATAAAGAAGTGGATTTGACTGTTTTCCTGTCTGCAGGAATAAGGAGGCAGATGAGATTGTTTTCCAGTCTACATGTCAACTGTGCGTTGAAAAATCTGATACTTTACAACAGAATCAGCATGTTTTATTCTTTTATTATATTTTACTAATCAGATATGTACTCATCAGTTTTAGAATTATAGCATCATTTCTGTGATCAGGATTCCACCACCTGTTATAAAAATACCTGATCTTTTTGATGGTATTTCCTGGATGAAATTGATTTTTTTCAGTGATTGTCTATGGCCCTAATAGCACAGAATGCACAACATTTTGGAAAAGAAAGCATTAATTTTTTTAAAAATCAGATATTCTAGTTTTCCGTCTGATCATGCATTAAAACACAGGATGTATTGCTAGAAATAAGTGTAGCTCTCTTGCAATTGATGTAACTTGATATGATTTAAATTGTATATGAAATGCAGGTTATACACCTTGACCTTTTCATTCTCTGGTTAACTGAAATAATTAAGAATGAACAACTGAAAGAGCTTGTTGTCTTCTTGTCATAAATCAAGACAGCAATATAAGCTACTAGGACTGTCATATTTCCAAAAAAACTTCAACACATACACAACTGATAGCACACAAAAGATACATGATGAGATATTAAAAAAGATTACATGTTTGCAGCTGTCATGGAAGTTCTCTACACAACGAAGTGTGCATAAGCACACCTGCTGGTAATACTCAATATATGAAGGTGTGGAAATAATTTGATGAAGATTTCTAAATGTCTTTTGTGATATACATGCAGGAGGATATGAACACAGCCTACTCCGATAAAAAAGTAACGGTGCCTCATCAGAACAAGTGCTTAGGAGTGTTTTATAATAGCAAATGGCCCATATACAATGTTGAACAAGCAAGGCAATGTTATTTCAAGCTTAAATTAAAACTCAATTTCCATCTGACTTTCATAGATCAAACATACTCAGAAAATACCAACTTTGCATGCCGGTAAACAGTGATCTTATCCAAAAGGTTTGCCATTTTAGCCATACATGACAAAGCCCAATCCCCCTTTTGTTACTGTGCTTCATTCCGAGTGATCAATGAAACATTTTGATAAATCAGCGTCATTTCTGTAACCTGATAATACAACATTAAATACAATATTAGAATCTACAGGTATTTATTTTGTATTAACCCCTTAAAAAAAAAATAATGTATTTTATATTGTTTCAATGCATACTTATATATACAGTATTGGGTAGCTGTAATTTCCATCCACTGCCTCAAATCATTATGTTGCAACATAAGTAAGGATAGAGAGAAATGAGAAAAATTTTAAGGTATTCAAACAGTAGTATTACTGAAATGAAAGAAAGAACAACAAATGATACTAGTATATGAAAATTAGATGTAGTACTTATTCAAAATTGATTCTTCCTTCACATGAAGCTGTGACCAAATATTTAAATGTTTCTGAAAGGATGTTTCACTTTATCCATGCATGTATAACAATCTGACTGTACAATACTCTGACTATTGCCTGAAGCACAATTAATAAAGAAACACTAGGTATATACACTAGTTACTGCAGTGTTTTAAAGCTCATAATTCACTGACTTCAAAAGCAAAAAAAAACACTGAATCAACATCGTGTCAATCAAGTCTGTTGGTACACACCAATGTTTGTCAGGTAAATAATCCTGTAATTGATGAATTAAACAAGTTTAGTATACTCAAAGCCACAGATAATTAGCTCCAATCATTTACAAATTTTTGCATGAACTGCAATTACCTATTCAGCATGAACTGGCTTAATCATGAAGTTTTAAGTGAAGTCTAAAGGTTGAAGTTGTTTCACAAATATGGCAGGCTCCAACAAAGGAGTAATTTTATTGTTCATCAATTTAGTTAACATCTTTGCAGCACTTTGTGTGGATTCTGAACACATCAAATGTTGATACTGCTTGCTAACTGTACTGAGCATTGAGCAGCAGCTGGTCATGTTTGGTTTACATGTGGAATGAGGATGTTCTCCAAACCAAAGGGATCAAGTTGAATTTTACCACTCTTAAACGACTGTATTAATGCCATGGTAAGAAAGTAATTGATGGTGCAACTTTATGAACATTGTTTTAAAGAAGAGATCATACACATGTACTTTAATAACCAATTTGCTTAGTGTTATAAGCTGCGTCAGCTCCTTAAGAAAAAACATATCAAATTTTGACACTGCTAACTGCATTGCACAAGTGGCAACTGATCATGTGTTTGGTTCCCACATGAATGAGGACATTATTTGAACTGACAGGAATCTAAGCTGAATTTTACCACTCTTAAACCACTGAATTAATGTCAGTGTCAGAAAGTAGTAGATCATGCAACTTTATGACAGTGTTTTAAGAAAGAGATGATATACATGCACTTTAATAACTGATGGCTTTGTGTTGCTGGCTGCATGTTGAGTGTAAGTGATTGATTTTGACAGCTGTTTGATTTGTGCTCATACAGGTGGTAGTATTATTTTAAGCACTGAAATGACTTGTTTGCTGTTGGCATAGTTTCGTGGGGGGTGGGGGGTGGATTTGTAGAGGGAAAAAAAAATCAACAAAATTAAATACCTACAAACTTTTGATAGGCAAAACCATGAATTTAAGCACCCAGTAATGTGTTTCTTTTTCATTTTTAACAAAATCATGAAAATTTTGACTGATGAAAATAAATCATACTACAGTACACCTACTAGAGATTTCCTGACTGAAGTTTATGCATTACACTTCCCCCATTTCATTTTGATGCTACAAAACATTAAATGGGTTGTATGCTCTAACTGGTTGCTCAGTACTAAAAGAGACCTATCTGGACATGTCTCTTTGGGTGCAAGTTCTAAATATGTGATTTTAGTTGAAAGACAGGTCAAAGTTAAGACAAAAAAAAGATACTAGAAACAATGACAAACAATTACCATCCTCCAAAACCTACCTGAGGACAACTGAGGACATGATCAAAGAAAACTTCACCATCTGACTTTACCAGAAATACCCAACAATTTTTATTTTTATGTATATGTCAATTAAGAATTAATTTTTAAAAATAGCAGAGTGGAATAAAGTACTGTTCTTAGATGAAATTCTTTTGTATACTGTTTTGAAAGAAACAAATGTTTGTCTTTTTATAAATAAAGACCTGGAGAGGAAACCAATGTATTGTGGAAGGAGAGAGCTATTGGTACATTTAATAATTAGGTCTATCAACCCTTCCTTTTTTGTCACAACTTGTTATATCTCCTTTGAATGTTTTTATATTACATTTCACAAATATATGGCCGCAGTGTTGTCCAGCAAGAGCTACCAGAATTTCATGATCCCTGTACACACAATCTGTTCACCTCAATTGGATTTTGCTTAATTGTGCCAACAAGCTTTTGTCACCAAAAAAATCCAAATGCTCAAAAACTTCCAAAATATACACCAGAATTTTTTTAAATTGTTAAAATGGCCTGAAAATTGTATTAGCTATTCTACATGTTAGTGCAAAAAGGTCTACCAAATTTATTTTGGCTAACTAAATTGACTTTTTTCTGAATCATGCCTACAATGTTTTTGTAAAAGTTGCACACACACACAAAATGCACACCATATAACACCCATTTATTTCCAGTGATTTTGTTTTAAAACTATTACATGGGCAAGGTTTTTGCAAGAAATGTCAAAAGTAAAAGTTCACTGTCAAAAATAATTTGTTTATAATGGTCTAAAATTTTAAATAGGTCATCTGCAGATTTATAAAAATACTTGAATCAAGATGTCATTTGTCTACCTTGAGAAATTTTGGCTTAAAAATATTTACAATGATTTTGCAACAAAAAGTCCATGCTATTTTGTACCTTACTGCCTCTGTGTAGCTCAAGCTTTTGTCAAAGAGAGAAAACAGTAATAAAATACATACCATACTCCATCAGTTTTTCAAAGGTATATAATTTATATTTAAATATTCACAATATTTATATTCATTTAGACACCTTTCATGTTAAATTCCAAGAAAGACCATTTAGCATGCTGTGTTATTTTCTTTGCAAGTACAAAAACCTCTCCATTCCCTACAAAAGAGATTACCCTTTTCTAGTAAATTTATGTACACTTTCTGTAGTTTGGCTGCATTTGATTTGATCTTTGCTCAGGCTAGTTGTTACTTTGAATTGCACTGACACTTCTGTCAGCAAAAACAAAATGTGTCACTGGTTGAGAAATTTACATGAGTAAGCACCTGGCTTTTCCTATCATTAAAAAGTACTGTATTCACAGTACTCTAAGGGCAGACTCATTTCCCTCTTGGTAACCTCACTAATTTAATCTTGTCTACCAAATCTTGCCCTCAAACAAGTGTCAGCTGGAATAACCTAACCAAAGGTGTAGCATATAAATGACACTGCAAAGCCATGTGGTTCTTGTGACAATGGATATCATAACTAAAGCTATAAGGAACCGTTTATTCAGAAGTTTTAATTGATAATGGAATATAGTATTGCCCTTGTACATGAGTAAGGTTACAAATGTCAGCTAACTGAACATTTATACAGATTACAATCATCCTGAAATCTCTCTCTCCAAAACAAATATGTGGAAAAAGCATCTTAGCATCAGTGATACAATTTCCCAACTGTCAGTTATATGGAATAGCATACAGTGATACAAGGTATTGATCTGGCCTTATCTTATATTCCACATCAACTTATATATGGATGAAGGCTGGAGAATTTACAAAATTAGCGAATTCAACTTATGCTCTGCATCAACTTACAGGCCAGCAAATACGGTAGGTCTTGAGACCTACTCAAGGTATCTAAATATCACATTCGGTCTGGTTTGGTCCAATAGTTTAAGAGCTTGCATACAAAAAAAGTGTAATAAATGGACAGACGGACAGCACAAAACCAATACATTTTCCACACTAGACTGGCAGAGACATAACTGTAACTAACCTCTTTCAGCTCTTTCATCTCTTTGAGGTCCTTCATCAGAACAGAGTATTTCTTTTTCAGAGCCTCAACCTCCTCTCTGGCAGACGTCAGGGCATAACTCTGTGAAACATCAACAAACTAATCAATTGAATCAGAAAACAATGGTTTAAACGTGTGGAAACATGTTCTGTATATGTATATATTTCTCTGTGTACATTCATATACCCATCCAAACACATAATAAAATAGAAACACACAAAAATTGTACATAACAGTTCATAAAAGTTCTGACTGAACAGTAGTGCTAACCAATTAGGACATCAATGTACAACACTTTTCTGCAGACTGACCTCACTTGCTGTTCCACTGTTCCTCTGTCTGTCCATATCCCGCAAATGATTTTCCTTCTGCACAATCAGTTTCTTCAACCGGAGATTTTCATCAGCCAATGCCTAGCAGATAGGAGAAGCAATTATATTACTAAGTCTCTATTACTGAACAGTTAACATACCTGAAACTGGTAATTTTACCAATTCTGAAATTTGTCAGCATTCCACCTGTGTTCTATTTGCATTCCATTCAGGTTTGCTCTTCACTGATTACTGCTTTTCATTTATGTCTCAGAAATGCATTCAGATCTTGCATTTATCACTTTCAGCCATTATTTTCTTTCATTTTCAATTGTTTGGAACAAGTGAAATTGCATTTAACGATGTAAGGTTTTCAATTTTTTGAGTGACAAAGGGAGATAATGCAGCTTTCATATCCTGTCATATTAAAAGTGTGATTTAATGAAACAGCAAATGCATCAAATGCAAAAGACAAAGACAGGACTGAATGCACAATGAAATTTAACTGCAACTGCAATAAGCATAAAAATACAGTTGTAGAATATTTGCACTTTTTATTTCTTATTTCATATCATTTAAAAACTGTACAGATACAACCACCAGTAATGAGGTCATCACCTCAATAGTTGTTTTTTATGCCTGCCTTAACAAAAACAATCTCACGGCTTGTATGGGATATAAATTTTTATTGTCAGTGTTAAGAATCTCATCATGGATTAAAATACAAAAGGGTGAAATCTGATCAGCAGCTTGAAAATAACCAATTTTCCAATGTATTCATGAAGTATGTTTGAGTTTTGTTCCATTTTCATTCATCATTAAGCCTTCTTCTCTTTGCATTTGCACTATCCCTTTACTTAAAAATGCATTCATCATTTCATTGATGTTCATGCTGCATTATGTTTGCATTCATTCTGCATCCAAGTTTTGTTTCATTCGCAAAATTATCTATTTATGGGTCTGTATCATGAAAGGCATACTGGATTTTTGCTACTGACTCCAAGATTAGCAACAACTCTCACATTTATGTCAACTTAAAATTCTGACATTTTGATTGGATAGTGAGTTGATATGATTCAATCAGATGTCAGATGTTTAGTATAAAACTCTTCTAATTCTGGGACCTGTTACAAAGTTCTGAATGACTACTAACTCACAATTTGTTGTTTTGAATTAGATAAATCAAAGCCTAAGTTCTGTGTTAATAAGTTTAATCAGGTCTACTGAGAAGCAGAATTTTGGAAGCTAAGAAATTTTATGACAACATTCCCAAGTAATGTTGTCAGCCTTCCCAAATGGTAAATACAAGATTTCTCCACCATGTAATACTGGCATTATGGATACTAGTGACTTTTGCAAATTTAAACCAGAAATGTATCTACATGATACCGATAACACCAATAATTTATGTTGTCTTTGATCAAAGCCATGACTGTCACACTCACTTAATGTGGACTCTTGCATAACAAAATCTATAATAACAACCAATCATATTTTTGTTAACTGAATGAAGTTAATAAAAACAGAAACAATGATAAATAATTATCCAATACATTTTGAGAATCAACCACCCATGGAAAAAAAGTATAAATTGGATACCATTGCACTATTAAAAGTTATTTATGTTACATACTGGATAGCTGTCACTGTGAAACCTAATACTGTCAGTAATAATTTTGATGGATAAGTTTATCATGTGTTATGCAATAAGCTCGGAGAGACTGTCCCTTGCCAAAATCATCTCCAAAGAGGCTAGTAGGTCATCTATAGATGCAATACATATATATATATATATATATATATATATATATATATATATATATATATATATATGGTCTATATGTATTATATAAACTCCAAATGTCCAAGATTTCTCAAAGGTATATCTAAGCAGAAGTGATTAATAACTGCTACGTATACATGAAGATCTTCCTAATTCATTTCAAATTACAACTGTTGGAGAGATGAACAAAAATTTATACATGCAGTTAAATCCTCCTACTTTCATAATGGAATTTAGTATATGTTTGTGTAGATGTGTTTACTTGTAGACAGTTTTTTTCATGAATGAGAAAAAACTTGCATGAAGATACTTTACATTAATATAACTGATAATACTTTGTAATTGTTTGGGGGTTTTATCAGTAGAGGGCCTCAAGGTAGATTAGTTGTATTCAGCTTTTTGAGTTACACACTTTAAATAAAGACATTATTATTATTGTTATTATTATTATTATTATTATTTGCATAGAACATGCTGATTTAATCAGTAATGGAACTTTTCATCTGAAAATAGGTTAGTGCATGGCAGCTTTATTTGCCCTTTCCCTAATTCAGTTCTTCAAAAGTTATTGAGTAGAAACAAAATTTAAGGGCAAAGTTCCAAGTCAAACAAGAGCCATAACATGGTTAAATAATATCATTGGGGCCAGGCTCAATTTAGGTTGCTAAGCATGTTATATCACCCCAGCCCACCCAATATACCATAAAGCTGTTATATGGGCACACACACTAATATATCCAATAGGATCTTTGCATTCACCAGGACATGATGACTATTATTCTTGCAATTTCTGAGAAGATAATCATCTTTATATTCATTCATGCAGGTAGGACCTGATGCGAGGTTGTTTAGGTTCACTAGGCACAGTAGGAAGTGGCTACCCAGTGCTGATACCACACATCTTTATATTCATTCATGCAGGTAGGACCTGATGCGAGGTTGTTTAGGTTCACTAGGCACAGTAGGAAGTGGCTACCCAATGCTGATACCACACATCTTTATATTCATTCGTGCAGGTAGGACCTGATGCGAGGTTGTTTAGGTTCACTAGGCACAGTAGGAAGTGGCTACCCAATGCTGATACCACACATCTTTATATTCATTCGTGCAGGTAGGACCTGATGCGAGGTTGTTTAGGTTCACTAGGCACAGTAGGAAGTGGCTACCCAATGCTGATACCACACATCTTTATATTCATTCGTGCAGGTAGGACCTGATGCGAGGTTGTTTAGGTTCACTAGGCACAGTAGGAAGTGGCTACCCAATGCTGATACCACACATCTTTATATTCATTCGTGCAGGTAGGACCTGATGCAAGGTTGTTTAGGTTCACTAGGCACAGTAGGAAGTGGCTACCCAATGCTGATACCACACATCTTTATATTCATTCGTGCAGGTAGGACCTGATGCGAGGTTGTTTAGGTTCACTAGGCACAGTAGGAAGTGGCTACCCAATGCTGATATCACAGTTTTGGCAAATACCAACCTTTTTGATTGGCCAAAAGCTCGGAGACTCACACTCCAACATAAAGGACAGAATATAAAAAATGGGGATAGGAAAGGTCAGAGGACAATGGATAAAAAAGTCTGCAAATCTGACTTTTGAACTTGCCAACTATCATTTTAATGCCATAATCATGCATATCCCATATTATGATTAACCATACTATCTTTAAAGGTAATCATCTTTGAGGCATATATTTTGTCCAAAGGTTCTTATCTGTTATGAAAACTTGTACAATGCCTATACCACTATAATGAGAGAACATCTCACCTTGGTTTCACTAAAGTATAACAGGTAATATCTTAAATCATCTGTGGAGTTAAGATGGTGATTGAGGTCTCTCTTGTTTTTTTTTTTCCTTATTAAATTGTTTGTTTTTTCTCCAAGTGATGAGGCTCTATAATTGTTTAATGAGACCTCTTCCTTTATAGTTTATTTCTAGAGAATCAGTCATTATTTATCCCGTGAACCTTATTGAATATCTTCTATATTTAAGAAACAAAAGTGTTATTAATCTATATACATGTTTGACATTGCAACCTACCAACCCTAACAAGACCTCCTCAGTAAGGCAGTTGATTTTTTTCAGTAAGTTTAACCAGTTTTCAGTAATGTGTAACAAAATATCCTGTACTGCTATTGTAAAGTTGGAAAACATGTAATTTAAAATGTTTGGTATTCTAAACTGATGCAGCAACAGTAAACATTATGTTCAAGTGAGTAGTTTGTAAAGTACACATAGACCTTATTTACCTCTACTTCACTTCCAAACCCTATGCAGCTCAATGGCTTATTGCCATCTCTCAACTTGATGTAATCCTTGGATTTTTTCCAATTTCACATGATGATGGCAATCATATCTCACACCATGAGACATACTCAAATCAACATGTTATGTCCAATAAATATAATTGTGTCCCTTCCTGCTTTTACTCACAAGAATCTGAATATTCCTTTTTATTCTTCTGTACTGATTATAAACACTTTTTAAGAGGCTTATTTTCTCTTTCGTCTTCAACATATATCCCTTGTTGGATGACCTTTTGTAACATTTTAATAATCAACAGTTTCATCATCAAGATGCTTTGCATGAAAATGTATGCAGTTTAAAGTGTCTTAGGTACTACTGTAAAGTTGGTCTGATTCCTTGATTAATTCCACTAAATCAAATATGAAACCTGGGTCCAAATCAAACACAAATGAGCCAATTATCCAGATTTTACCTCAACAATCTTATTTCCTTAGTTTTTGCTTTTATTCTGTGAGTCTATATTTTAATAGTAATTTTCATCAGACTTATGGTAAATTCATAAGGTTTGGCAAGTCTGACATTGTGGGAAAGACTACTTAAGAGTCAGCAGGACTAGTAAAATTTCTCAATTTACTATTCCTTCTGACAAGAAGGAAAATTTTTAAAATTCCAGATCTGATTTAAGTTTTTCAAGTGTTACTTAGTAGAAACAAAAGGTGAGGGATGCAACAAAAAATCAGATAAGAGCAAAACAAAAAACTGAAGGTAAAGTACATGTAAATCAGTTACAATAGCTCCGTGACACAATCTTCCGTGTCTGACAAGTGTTGCATTTCACTTTATCATTCGAGTTACACAATCTACAGTGTCTGACAAATGTTGCATTTCACTTTATTGTTCAAGTTAAACAATCTACAGTGTCTGATAAGTGTTGCATTTCACTTTATCATTTGAATTACACAATCTTCTGTGTCTGATAAGTGATGCATTTCACTTTATCATTCAAGTTACACAATTTACAGTGTCTGATAAGTGTTACATTTCACTTTATCATTTGAGTTTGACAATCTTCTGTGTCTGATAAGTGTTGCATTTCACTTTATCATCCAAGTTACACAATCTTCTGTGTCTGATAAGTGCTGCATTTCACTTTATCATTCAAGTTACACAATCTTCTGTGTCTGATAAGTGTCACATTTCACTGTATCATTTGAGAAAATACCCAGTGCATACAGTCTTGAACATTTACAGTCAAGATCAAATGGCATATTCTGCTGGGCAAGATACCATATAATTTTGTTTTAAACATACATCTTTTGTTTTTTACAATACGTATTTTAAACCCATAAGGAATATTTTAAAATTCATTTATTTTCTTCAGTGTATCTTAATAACTTTTTTTCCCTCTAAGATTAGTCAGGTTGTCTAGAAAGGGGTGTGTGCGTGTGTGTGTGATTTGGATTTTTAACGTAGCTTTAACAATTTCTCAGTCATATCGCTATGATGTCTGCAGTGTGGCAGTTTATAGTGATGTCTAGCAAGCATCATGCTGCAGACATGTAGCATGATGTCCTACCCAGTCACATTATCCTGACACCAGGCTCACCAGTCCTAACACTAACCTCCTGATGCTGAGTGCCAAGCGAGGCAGCTGTTAGTACCATTTTTGTAAGTCTTTGGTATGACTGGCCGGGGATCAAGCCCACAACCTCCCGCATCTGAGATGGATGCTCTAACCACTTGGCCACCGGAGCGGTCTGTCTAGAAAGGTACATCAGATGTAGAATGGCCCAAGATATGTCAAAGTGAGGATAATGTAGGTAAAAGTATAAATCTGTAAGCTTCTGCTGTCAAGGTAACTAAAAATCTTTACATGATTAATATGGGAAATGTTTCCTCATTATACTGGAATGGAAAATGGCAAGCATACAAATCCATTATCATACCTTACTGTCAGCATTCTTTAATGTATCCTGTTTTAATTTTTTGTTTTCCTCTATCAAATCTCTACACTGTTTTTCTACACTAGAGAATTTGGACTGGCACTCATTATGCAAATCAGAGTTAACAGCTGTCCTCTGTTCCTCTCTTAGTTGAGAATTCTGGTGCCTAAGGTCATTCAACTTCTCTTCTGTCTTTTTCTGTTCCTCCTGGAATTCTATCATGGCATGAGAGTACGCTGACACCTTCTGAAATGGACAAGGTAATATTTTCCATGTCTGCTATAATGACAGCATGGAGAGAATTTATGAACACCGTGGTGTCATTTGTTTTTATGGGATCAATTTTAGTGGTTATTTTTAAAAAATGTGTTGGTTTTTTGTGGGGAGGACTAATATGTAATAATTACCTGCTATTTATTACCCAATTGCCTCCTCCCTCCCAGCTCATGTTCTTTCATCTTGGTCCAAGTCAAAGGATGATATTTTGATTCTTGGAAGTGGACTCAATAAAAGCATGTGTTACTGCTATAATCGGAGGAGTTTCCTCAGTCAAAGTCTACATATTAATAGATAATTTATTTCATACACTAACCTTTACAATTACCCAAAATAAAGAAAACAAATGAACACAAATATGCCTACAACAAAATAGTGGTACAGTACAGGCTCACGCAATTTTTCAAAACAGCAATGCTTCACCAGACTTGTTTACCCTTTCCAGGCTCCATCAGTTGTCCAAATGCAGTCTGTCTGTAGTTTTTAACTGCCATCAGTAGTATGGCTATAAAGCTAACAGTTCAACAATAATAAAATAAAGATGTAAATTGACCTTTTGTTACAGCACTCAATCATTCAGCTCCCTTTATGAAGAACTACTTTTATCAAAATTAATTGCTGCCCTTTGCATTTTACGAACAGAAATTAGAACTAAGGCCCCGATGCTCAAAGAAATTGTTTTTAGACACTGGCCCAGGGCTGGTGACTTTTAAAAAATCTGAAATTTATTTTTGCTGGGCTTTGCTGATAGCTAATTGCTTCCTAAATTGGCTTCAAAAATGATTCACACTGGAACACTATTCTGACAAATGAAATGATCATGCTATGCATTTTATATATGCTTGTAAAAAGCCGACTTCAAAGAAATGTTGCTGCTGTTTACAAACTCGACAAAAAATCTATAAAACAATGGGCTTAAACATTCTCTTTCAAGGCAATATGTAATAAATTTCTTTCTCCTACATGCATCTAGCATATCTTTCATTTATCTATATTGGGTTGTTTCACTTCCTGATCTTAACAAATTAACACAATGGGCTCACCCACTGCAGTCTTCAAACACATCTCATCCAATTAAGTAATATGTGAAATGATGGTTTATACCTGACCTTTTTGCCTTTTAATTGCTGCTGTTTGAACTGCTCAAAGGATAGTTTTATATCCTCTCCAATCATGACTGTTTACCATTTACACATGCTACATGTAATGGGCATATTCTGAAAGTGGTGTTTTATAAAAAAAATTATTTTCGAAGATTACTGAAAATTGTGTTTTCTCAAGACATGACTGTGTCAGTGGGTTTGGGAGTAAAAAATCATGTTCTTAGCATGAGACGCTGTGTTACAATTTGCTTAAAATTAGATCTCCACTTCACGTAGGACAGTGGTGATCTGATTTTAATCAGATTAAGCCATGTTTTGGCAGGTATATCAGTATCTTGAAAATACATTTCATCAGCGCGATCCAAGTTTTCTCAGACAAATTACATGTTTTTACGACAAGCTCAATAGACACTTCACACAAAATACAGGATGGGCCCAATGTGAAATTAGAGAGGTCCCGTGGGTTTGGGCTATCAGATTTTTTTCAGCACTGGGCCCCCCAAGAATATGTTTCCTATTGCGCTTGTTTTAAAATTAGGGTAGATAAGTAGGTTGTTTTTCTTTTTAAAAAAATACATATAATGCTTAGTATATATAATGTACTAAGTAATTCAAGCACTGGGCAAAACTGGCTCAATTAGATGCACAAATATCAGGGGAAAAAAATTTAATTTTTTTTTTTAAACCCTGGTGAAAAAGTAGTGCTAGGGTGGGTAAAAAAACCAGGGATAGTCAGCTGACTTGAAACACATAAGGGGGGGAGGGCTAACTTATCTATACAAATCCAGGATAAACATATAGCCATCTGTCATATGCAAATACTGTACATCAATTATATACCTCTATGTCAAGTGATATTAATGTTTTAATTTTTTTCTTTGTTAATTTTCCTATTGGATGCACAAAAAAGAAAAAAGATGAATCTGTTCTAAAACATCTCTAAATCATTAGCTGTTTTAGTAAAGTTCCTCTCTCCCACTCTCAAAAAATATTAATCGAAATCACTACTGCTCAAGTTATAGTAATAAGCTGCACTTAATAATAGATTCATTTTTTTTTGCATGCTTTGTAACATTATAAGTATTCCCTGATTGCCTGGATTTCTTAAATTAGTTGTCTCATTGTTGACACTAAGTCAAAAAGATGTTCCTGCCATTAAATATTTTCATAATTCTACTACTGTCACATAAATTGCAATATTCACAGTAACTTATTATTCATAGGTCTCTAGACATGGGCAGATTACAACTACTACCATAAATTTTTAACTGTTTATATTGTCCTCAATTTTGTTTTCAGTTACCTGATTCAACTCTCTTAACTGACTCTCTAGAGTAGAAATCTTGGCCTGGCACTCTGTATGTTCTGCCAATTCCTCCTTCAGTTTTGAGTTGTTGTGTCTGAGGTCAGTCAACTCCTCCTGCACCTTCTTCTGTTCCTCCTGGAATTCTGTCATGGCTTCACAGTACACTGACACTTTCTGTAAGTAGCAACAGTCAAATGAAAACAGTCAAATAATATACGTTATTTCATATATTTACAACTTATTCAAACTGTCAAACCTGCCAATAGCAGTCATCCAAGGGAAAAGGCCAAACAGGACTTTGTGCACATGTGACCTCTGAATGCAAGTTCACCTTTCAAACTTAGTTCTTAAATAAATACAATCTACTGAATACTGTGATTATCATTATCATCATCATCATCATTATTATTATTATTATTATTATTATTATTATTATTTCATGCAATCAGCGTAATTTCCTGTTTAAAGAATTCTCTCTATAAATTTATAATTCACAAATTCTTGTGGGAAAGGAATTTATTCATGGAAGCATGCTGTTGCTTACACATATAACAAAGAGGTTGCTAGCTCTGATGCTTGTATATTGCAGTTTGAGTTAGCTGTCTCAAAAATAACAGATCTAGCCCAAATATAAATAGAGTCAACCCAATGACTGACAGGTCACCTTTGTTCCATGTCATGCCTTTTAAGTAGAAACACTGTTCCCATCAACTGTTTACTATCAACTGTGTACGAGTATTCATTATCAGTTCAGTGTTCTTACAGAAAAAATTGACATAAAATTCCATGAAAATTCTTCGGCAGCAGAATATCTTATATGAAATAGTAATTGTACTGTTGGACCATTATCTATTTCTGGTTTAAAAAGAGTACCATCATGACTAAATGCCTGTAAACATTTTAATCTCAAACATGGATGGATATAAAATGAACACATGGTACAGTGAATCACTTTACGTTCATGAATATCAAATTTTGTGGTTTTGGTTAAAAAATGCATATTCATGAGTACTTCATTTTATGGAGTTGCCATTTTTAAAATAAAGACAAAATATTAAGTGACAATGTATTTATCTCTTTAAAGATTTATACTGTCGTTCACTTCAACACATTTCTAAGCAAATATGCTTGATTTAAACTCAGTAATTGGCTTAATTAAATTATTCATAACTAACATTGCATAAATTCTGGGATCTGAATCAAAACACATGCCAACATCCTTTTGTATATATTTAAAATCAAACATGCTCAATACCATTGATGTAATTAGTGTGAACCAGAGGCAATAACACTCTCTGATATTTTCAAAGAACAGCGATGGAAAAGCTGCTGTCTCTTTTAAAGGAAATGACAATCATACCTATATTATGCCAGTCACATATATGGAACTCTCATATTTATCTTTCAACACATCTTTCAAGGAGCAACTAAAATCAATCTTTTATGAGTAATATTTGTCCATGAAGATTGTTCAATTAAATGTATACGAGGACAGGGGGGATGTTTCATCAAATAAGGGTTTGATCAACATGAACAATATCTACCCTGAAGCTGTGTGTGTGTGTGTGTGTGTGTGTGTGTGTGTGTGTGTGTGTGTGTGTGTGTGTGTGTGTGTGTGTGTGTGTGTGTGTGTGTGTGTGTG
>JAECUM010009482.1:0-73759 GCA_016617855.1 Megalonaias nervosa | reverse complement strand
GTTAGCACGGCAGTGCACCAATGAATACTGGCTCCAGCTTTGTCAGAGCATCCAGCATCCACTCAGCAGTAGATATCGGAAACATCAGAGGCATGTACGATGGCATAAAGAAATCATTGGTTCCCACGAACAAAGTGACAGCACCACTGAAGTCTGCCGCAGGCGATACCATCCACGACAAGGGCAAGCAGATGGAGCGCTGGGTGGAGTATTACTCTGAACTGTACTCCAGAGAGAACCACGTGACCAACGATGCCCTCAACACCATTGAAAGCCTCCATTCTATGACCGAACTGGACGAGAAACCTACTGCGGCAGAACTAAAGAAGGACTTAGAGAAACTGTCCTCAGGTAAAGCCCCAGAAAAGGATGGCATCCCAGCAGAAGTCATAAGTGCGGCGGCAGCGTGCTGTTCTCACACCTGTACGACCGTCTCTGCCAATGCTGGGATGAAGGTGCAGTGCCTCAGGACATGAGAGACGCCAACATCGTAACCCTGTACAAGAACAAGGGCGACAGAAGCGACTGCAACAACTACAGGGGCATATCCGTTCTCAGCATCGTGGGTAAAGTCTTCGCACGAGTCATCCTGAACAGACTGCAGACGCTTGCTGACAGAGTATCCAGAGTCGCAGTGCGGGTACCGCGCAGAGAGGTCCACAATCGACATGATCTTCTCCATCAGGCAACTGTAGGAGAAGTGCAGAGAACAACACAGACCCCTCTTCCTGGCCTTTATAGACCTCACCAAGGCATTTGATCTGGTCAGCAGAGACGGACTCTTCACAATCTCGATGAAGATTGGATGCCCTCCAAAGCTGCTAAGCATGGTCCAGTCCTTCCACGACGACATGAAAGGCACAGTGCAGTATGATGGCTCATCGTCCAACGCCTTCAACGTCCACAGTGGAGTGAAACAAGGCTGTGTCCTTGCACCCACGCTCTTCGGCATCTTCTTCGCTGTTCTGCTCAAGTACGCCTTTGGGACGTCCACAGAAGGGATCTACCTGCACACACGATCAGACGGCAGACTATTCAACCTGGCACGACTGAAGGCAAAGAGCAAAGTAAGAGAAGCAACCATTAGGGACATGCTCTTTGCAGATGATGTTGCTCTAGCCACTCACACAGAAGCTGAACTACAACGCCTGATGGACCGCTCTGCTAAAGCATGCGATGAGTTTGGGTTGACCATCAGCCTAAAGAAAACCAACGTGATGCGGATCCTCTCATCATCATCATCAACAACTACAAACTAGAAGTAGTCAGTCAGTTCACATACCTCTGCTCTACCATCACCAACAACCTCTCGCTTGACGCCGAGCTCAACAAGAGGATTGGAAAGGCTTCAACAACTCTCTCTAGGTTGTCGCAGAGAGTGTGGAACAGCAGCATGCTGACCCTGAACACCAAGATCTCCGTGTACCGTGCCTGTGTGCTAAACACTCTCCTGTACGCCAGTGAAACCTGGACCATGTACGCCTCACAGGAGAAAAGACTGAGCGCTTTTCACATGCCATGCCTCCGACGCACACTCGGGATCACCTGGAGCGATCGAGTGACAAACAATGAGGTGCTTGAACGTGCCAAGATTCCCAGAATGGTCACACTCCTCCGCCAACGTCGCATCAGATGGCTGGGCCATGTACGTCGGATGGATGACGGACGGATCCCCAAAGACCTTCTTTATTCGGAACTTGCCTCTGGCAGAAGATCGATCGGACGGCCACATCTCCGCTTCAAGGATGTCTGCAAGCGCGACATGAAAGCCCTTGAGATCGATGTCAACACCTGAAAAGAGCTTGCTCTAGACAGGTCCAGCTGGCGACATGCTCTGATCACTGGTCTGAAAGCCGGCGAGGACAAGCTACGACTGCTCGCCGATGAAAAACGATCTCCGATGAAGAAGAGGCAGCTCCAACCCACACCAGACTCAACCTTCAAGTGCAGCAAGGACTGCCACTCCCGTGTTGGGCTCCATAGCCATAGCATTGGTTGTACAACCACCAAACGGGACAGCTCTCATGGGCGCACTCCCATCGTCTCTCGAGACTAAAGGATGCCAACAACATATTTTGATCTTTATATGTTTTACTTCAACGTTTAGCTAAACGTTATATGTAGAGATTTTATTCGTCATTTGTTTTAAAACGATAATAAAACTTAACAAGTAAAATAAGATATTGTACTTCCTTTTTATCAGTAAATTCCTGGGTTACAGTATACTCATCAATAGTAACTGCAAATAGTTAGAAAAGGTAAATTCAAGTCCTGAAGTACTTTATGGTACTAAAATTACACAATAACGATTATAAAGAAAATATCCTTATAATGATGATGTAGTTACAGTGGTTCTCACAATAAAAAGAAACTTATGTCAGATCCATTAATCTTATGAGCTAGCATACATAAAAGTATTGTCCCCTGAATTATTTCAGTCATTTGTAAGTTGAAATAAATTCTCAAAGAAGATTTCAAATGACTGTTTCACCGATGCGTAATCCATAAAGCTCACGAAATCAATGGAGCGAACGGTTGGGTCAATCACACTGTGATCTAGTTTTGCCTGCGGCGAGATGTTTTTCTCACAATAAATGTACCCATCGAGTTTCTTACCTTTTACATGCAACAGTGTCAGAAAAACTGGGTGAAATACACAAAATCCTCTGTAATCAATGAAGCATGAAAATTATATTACTGCACCTTTTTATGTTATTTAAAAAAAAAAAACATTGTCAGAGAAACTGAACTAAAAGCTATACTTAACTTGGACACTGATGTCTGTGCCAATATTAACGATGATATTAGAAAAGCGACACTTATGTCTCGTATATGCTTCACAGGTGAGACTAAAAGGCAGTTCGATAAAATATGTTCAGTCATAAAGCACGGTTTTCATTAATGCAAACACCCAAGCTGTATCTCGTCAGTTCTATATAGATTATTCTTTAACAGTTTCATTGCTATGGCACAAACAGCCATTTGTTGTTCACAATTGTTAATTGGATATTCCTCCTCATTGTGACAAGCACTGTATCGATCACACATTTACACAATCATTTCATAACGGAGGAATTTATACATGAGTGTACATTGAAGTGATTTCTCATTAGATGAGGTGAAATGCTTAGTGTTCTTTTCATTGTGTGTAATGAAGTGTAGGACATACTTTCGAAGTGCTTATCATCGCATGCACTCAGACAATGTACTAAGGTAGTAGCTACATCTCAAAGGTGTTTTCTTCAAACATTCCAACATTCTTAGAGGTAAAAATCAATGAAACATTTAAGTTTTATATAGCAGTGGAGTAAGAAAAGTTCATAAGTACTCTCTAAAAGTATATATTGAATGATCAAAACGAATTTATATTCTGTTTTGTGCAAACCAAATAGCTAATGTCTGAAGCACAAAGTTTAAAATTGCAGGTGTAATATGGACATTTCGTGTTGCATCGGCATTCGATGGTGTGTCGCATTCTTAATACAGCACAGTTCCTAGTGAGTCATCAGGTTGTCCATATCAATAATGAAGAAGGTATATGTTACCAAATCTGGTCAGGACTTGAGCAGGCCGAACCGGCTGAATTGGTGCTGTGTTCAAATTCATCAATCTGCTCAATATAGTCTCAGACAAAATTGCTTGATAAAAAACAGATTGCTTCTTACTCTAAAGTATGAAACATTTACTGCATTGATCGTTGTAACGGCAGTTTTTGAGATCCCAATAATTTGACCTGAAGGTCTATTAGCAGAGGCTTGTCACTATTGGTGACTGCTTCCATTTGACTTCGACGGCTTTTTTCGGAACTTTCTTCAGTATGTTCGTCTTCCGGCAGTGGTGGCAACGCTTTCTCGTACCAAGATGATCAGTATTTATATTACGCTCCAGAGAATGTTTGCATTTATACTATACTTAACTTATTACACAACGATGGGTTACTTAAAATGTGCAACTGCCATTATGACAAAGAGTGATGTTATGGTAGATGATGTACTCCTTGCAATCCGAACAAGCACAAGGAGGAATGTGGTCCCGCAGAGAAAGCAGAGAATTTCAGCACAATATATTTTGGCCATAGAAGGAAGAGATTATCTTGAAAATGAAATGCGTGGACTCCCATTTTAAATAACGTACCCTCAAAATTATGAACTTAAAGGAAAATATAAAAAAGAAACGATTCTTACAAATTGGTGCAATTCTTTTGTGTCATTATGAAAAATATCAAGCACTGATTAATATACAGGCAAACCACCGATTTTGCGGCAACGGATGGTCCGGCACCTCTTTCAGTCAGGACAAAAATACGAAAGGGCACTTTAAATTCCCAACACCGCCAAATTAGCTTACTGGTCGCGCACTCGGATTGTTTACACTGCAATTGTTGATGGTGATACTTGTATTTTGTGCGAGTCTTAGCTTATTTTACTTAAATTTAGCCCTAGTAATGGCTTCTAAGTAAGATGCAAGTGTCAATGGTGGTGTCAGTTAATATCGATACAAGATAAAGTAGAACTGTTGAAGAAACTGGACCGTGGTGTTTCTGTGCGAAAGCTGAGTGACATATGGTATTGGTTGATCAACTGTTTACAATATAAAGAAGCAGACGGACAAAATATTGGAATTCTATTCAGACAGTGATTCCAAGAATCTATAAAAGATGGTAAGAGTACTGAGTATGACCGAGTGATGATGGAATGGTTTCGACAACGTCGGAGTGACGGAGTGGACTTGTCGGGCAGGATGGTAATGGACCAGGCTCAGTTGTTTCATAAAGAACTTAAATTAGAACATGAGTGTGACTATAGTGAAGGATGGCTTCAAAGTTTCAAGAAGCGTCATGCAATTTCCATGCATAAAGTGTGTGGAGAAAAACGGTCCGCAGACTACGAAGGAGCTGCCGTGTTTGTGGATGAATTTCATCAGTTTGTAGTTGATGAGCACCTCAGTCCTGAGCAGATGTATAATGCAGATGAAACTGCATTCTATTGCTGATGCACACCTAGAAGGACGCTAACAACGGAGGATGAAGAAGGGCTTACAGGATTCAAACAGTCTAAGGATAGAGTTACCATCTTAGGATGCTCAAACGCAGCAGGATTACCACCGTGATTATGTTAGAATGGTTTCTAATGCTTGGCTTCGGATCGTATTCCTCCACACTAGGTCCGCCTTCTTTGACTCGCATCAATTGTGTTAAGGTTTCATGTTTTATTCTGGACCTTCCATTCGTCTTGATTTTGTTCTGCTCACCGAAGCCTCTCTGGCATTACACAGATGTCACTGGTGACACCAACACAATTACAGCTAGGACTGCAATGTATGAAAATACATCTCTGTACTCTTGAAGCAGAGATTTACAGACTTCTGTTAGTGTACAGTTAAAGGATTTTATGACTACCTAGAAAGCAAGTGGTCTCTAGAAGTCTCATGCCTAGAAAATGTGGAACTTTGCAGATTTGAAGAACCAGTAGTTGCCATTGAGTTTAATGTCCACATTCTTTATACCACTGGCATATAGCTCTTGTTTGTCCATCATAATGAATTTTGTCAATTCAAAGATAGTTTTTATTCCAAACTCTAAGCCAGGCGTCACACACTTTATTACACTTGGCTACTGTCCCATCTGAACTATCAGTTCTAGCAACTTTAGCACAGTTCTGAATCTCTTTAAAATATTCATCAGTTTTCCGTTTAACCCCAAAATACTTATCCAAATTTGCAAACGGCATTTTGTCCAAGTCTTGACGTGTCTTGATTTCGAGGTCGCATGCAATATTTGTACGGCTGCAATCAGAAATGAACACAATAACAGGGATCGCACTGGGCTTCGCCAATGTCGCAAATTGCGATTGTTTTCCTTATTAGCGACAAAATATACCATCTGGAGATATATTTGGCGAAAACATTTTTGGCTAATAGAAACTGTAAATACAGTCTTGGGTTTGGAGTAGAGAAATTCAAAGGCACCATGACAGGTAGCCGCCAACGTGGATATAAAAATGCACTGGAATCTATTGTTACATAAACAAATCCATGTTTCATGTTGACAAACCATCCTAACAGTGCATTGTTATATCACAATCCGCTTATGCTGATGTCTGGCCTTGTTACTGTATGCTGTAATATAACAAAAATAGCCATGCGACTGACTAGCTACAATCGACCACCTCTGAAGGCGGGAAAGGGAAATGACTACAGTCGACCAGACGAGGGCAATTTAAAAAAAAAAATGTACCAGAAAAAATAGTTTTGCTGCAACTTCAAAAGAAAACAAACTGATTACCTTTGAAGCACCGATATATACTAAGCAAATTTTAAAAAATCCTGTCTCAATGTTGTAAAATTATTTGATGTTGCCGCAACAATAACAAACGGGTATTTGTTTGGTCCTTCAAAGAGAGCCTTTAACGGCGTCTTCAATAACACATGCACCTTCATCAAAGCAAGCCAACGACCTTTGATCAGAGGAAGTCAGCAACAAACTTAAATAAAAAGGACTGTTTAATTTTTCATAGTGATTGGAACATATTTATTGTGTCTCGAATGTTTGCTGTTTACAACAAAAAAGTGCACACGGAGGACTCCTGCGTGGGTGATTTTCTGCGTCTCAGATCAAACATTTGCGTAGAAATACGCATAATTAAGCATTTCCGAGATCTATGGAAAGATCAAAACACATGAAACAACTTCCCTTGGATGAAATGTTTATAAAGATATCCAAGAAGAATGTGTATCAGAGCAGTACATCTAAAAATCCTGTGGCTTCAACTTCACGTACCCCGGATGCCCCACCTGCAGTATTTGAAATCCATGGTGAAGCAACCAACTATGTAACAGACAGTACTCATGTTAGCCCTCAACTTCCAAACATTTGTGATTAAGTCTACAGTTCCAGTAAAATTCTAAAATTTGCCACTTTGGGAGTGGTAGCACAGCAACATTCTTTGCAAGTACAGTAATTAATAAACCTGTTTCATTTATACCTGTATTGTTGAATTATTATTACGTGACCTCGGTTGGTCTGACAAAACTGTTACTCCGGCAAGTCTTTGGAACCAAGGGTGCTGGAACATCGGTGGTTTATCTGTAATATTATATGTCAATTAAATCATGAAATATTGAACCATGCAAATTTGAACGATTATACTAAAAGGAGCTTCAATAATGGCAGCCTCCACTACATCGTCATCAACTTATAAAGCAAAAACCCCAAAATGCCAAATTTCCTTCTGGTTTCGTAGTCTGTGGACTTTAATATCTCGTGACAAGCAATCGAAGTTAAATGTGGCATAAAGGATGTAAAACGTAGCCTCAGCTACAGGAAAAAGTGCCCTTTTGCATGAAATCTAAGTATGTGGTCCAAAGAAAACATATTCATAATAACAAAGGCAGCATCAAACACACATTGGTGTTGGTTCCAGATAATAAAACTTAACACGTTGCTTTTGGTACAGGATACATTTTGGCAATATATTTTCGGCATTGTGATTTGTCAAGTTTGTTCCTCTATAATCTTGCATTGACAAAGGTGATCTCTCTCTCTCTCTCTTTCTATCTCTCTTTCTGTCGGTCTGTCTGTCTGTCTTAAGTAGTATATTATTATTACACTTGGTGGCACACATATACGTGAGTGTCAATGGGAATTCCATACTTAAGTGTAAATAGGTTTAATATTAATGTGCCTCTCTGGGGACAAGGTAAATGTAATGTTACAACTATAATCATTACACTTGGTGGCACACATATACGTGAGTGTCAATGGGAATTCCATACTTAAATGTAAATAGGTTTAATATTAATGTGCCTCTCTGGGAACAAGGTAAATGTAATGTTACAACTATAATCATTACACTTGGTGGCACACATATACGTGAGTGTCAATGGGAATTCCATACTTAAATGTAAATAGGTTTAATATTAATGTGCCTCTCTGGGGACAAGGTAAATGTAATGTTACAAGTATAATCACTACACTTGCTAATCCAGAGACCGTTGGAGTAACCAACCTCACAGTCACATACTGATGAGCATAAACACTTACATAAAAAAGGATGGGATATAAAGTAATTGGGATAAAATACAAGTGCAACCCATTCTAAATAAAACTAAATTTTGCTCTACCAACCATATAATTTCCATCCTTTTAATCAAAACTGCCACCCTTTACCATCATCATAATCTCTAGCCATAAGAGTGAAATGTAAGGAAAAAACATTGTGTTAATATATAAACACTATGCACGCACATTTATATACTCTCACGCACTATAGTAGGAGCATTGGCATAAATGTATAAACATACTGTCACGGCTATAAAATGTAAGAATATGCACACTGTAGAAAAAGAAACATACTTATATACTATTGCACGCAAGCAGAAGAGAAGAGGGTATATTTGAATTGTGAAAGACAAAGAAATACAAAATTTTAAAGCAAATACTAGGTAGTAATGAGTAGAACACCGTTCTTTCTATGAGATTTGAATGGCCCTGGAAATGACCGTTGTTTGAAGGCCGGTACTCATATCCGGTACAATGCTCCTGCTACACTAGCAACACATATACATCTGTGTGATGTCCGCATATGTTCTAACGGTGACAGCGAACATGAAATTAGGATAATTAGCCTCCGACTCTCAGTCCTCGAGCAAGAACAGTTGTAGCTTTTGCTACTGGAGTTGCGGCCACTGCTCTTTTCTCCTTTTTTCCGCCCCTCAATAACTAACACCTCTCCAGACCTGAATCTTTCATTGTATTCTCGTTTTCCATCTCGCGCCCAGTGCGCTGTTTCCCCTCCATAAAACTCTCGTAATCTTGGCCGTCTATTCTTATGGATCCTTTTCTACGCGCCCCTTCTGTGTTGTTGAGGAGATTCTGAATGTGACGAATTTAGCGGTAATATTCCCTCTGCTCCTCCCGCCCAGGATGTGTTGTGCATTGTTCGTGCTGCTGCTAACCAGTTAGTTGTTTAAATAATCAAATTGCTGATGGGATACTACGCTGTCATTAGCATTTTGATTGGTGTTGTCCGTTTAGAGAAGCTTGACTTTTTGATGCAGATAACTATTATTAAAATCGGTTTAATCATCGATATGAGCGGAAGTGGTCGGAGATTACATTGAATGAAATTACGCATTGGTATTCTTGCATCGTCATCATCTTTGGTAGCACTGCAAAGAAATCGAATTCTGTTTTGGAGCAATCTGATTGCATCATATTTAGTTATCAAAAACGTTAAAATCTCTGACTTTCTTCATTTTTTAAAGTCTTTTTCTGGTCATGTATATGAGGTTTGAACGGTTTCAAGAGTCTCTTGTTGCATTATCCTTGCTTTGACGTAGTGGATGAATCAATGCGTTTGATTGGAATTTGATTTGTATTTATAGTAGGCACTCATCGACAAAGGGCGTCTTTCCTTAGCTGAATCAACACATTTGTCCTGCTTTCATTTAGGCTTGTTTTTACCTTGTTGGTCGATAAGCATGTTTTAGAGAAACTCTTTGCCTTGCGTCAAGGATTCATTTTCTAAGGCATACAATTATCAGTTGGCTATAGTTTTCAATATGGATACTGTTGTACGAACAACAGATTTTAGCATATCTCGCAAGTCATGTCCTCGTTGTCAAAGTTTTCCTCGGTACAACGAAAATATCAGTTACAATTTACGGGCGAAGAGTTTTTGAAATTACGGGCACGCTTCCGTTTTGAAAGCAAATTATTTTGTGCAAGACGTCTTTTATTTTAATATTGTCACTATCAAGATACGATTTCCTAACAGGAAGACGATAAGGATGCACCAATGCTTGTACGTATTTCCGCCTTCAGCGCAAAAAAGTATCGCAGAATCCGTGTCTGAAGGAAATGACTCTTAGCAACGGAATTGCTATGTTTCAGACAATGTTTTGTTCGACAACATCAGAGTAAACAAACACCATCTTCGTTCAGTTTAATAGGAAATCGGAAATTCTTGAAGAATTGTTTGTTATCATTAATGTCATTGGTTGGACCTAAAGCCCGCAGACGTATATGTTTAGGATTGATTTTTTCCTGAATGATATAAGTTTTTAATTCCCCATATCTAGATGCAAGAGCGAGATTGAAATATATGCTTTTCAAAATTGCATTCATGTTGTTGCTTTTCAATACATTACCGAACTCGAATGATTTGTTTATTCATTTGGTATTTTGTATTGCAATGTTTTACATGTCCGGCGAGCAACTGGCTTAGAGGATGCCTGAACAATGGTAACTGGTCCATTTTGACGTCTGCATTCAGTTATATATTGTATCTTCTGCTGAAAAGGTGATGACATTAAGTGTTTGATCCACCAATTTTTTTATAGGTATAAAATTGGGTGTTGTATCAGGTGAGCTTTAAAAGCCTTATGAGACTTCTGCTTTTGTTTCTCTTTCATCACTCTGGATGTCACTGTCATCGTCTTTTGAACTGCTGTAGAGTGTTTCGATGTTCTCAAATTCTTTATATCTCTCAAAATGGGTTTAGTCGTCTTGTCAAAATCTATCTGGACAAATAATTTACTGTACCTCTGAAATTTGTACGTTCCTGACAAATCTGTCGATCAAGCAACTGTTATCACTCTTGTTGTAAATATGGCATCTCAGTAAAATTAACACTAGATATAAATGATGAAATCCGTAGTTCTTCGCAACGATGGAGTTTCATCCGCTGTTTGTAAGGAACTTAAATGTCCGTCCTTTTTTAAGAGCCATGGGTGCAAGTGTGATTTCTTCTCAGAAAGGCCTATTGATGTTCACGTCAACACTTCTCCTAAAGGAGTTATTACGATTGCTCCTAACAAGGGTACAGTGGCTTTCAACAACAGACCTATCAGCATGGAAATACCCCCTCTACCTCGTTGAAGAAGTATCAACTATTTTGAGTGTTTTGGAATTTTGTCCACCAGAAGAATATGAATCTTACAATGTCGTCCTAATGGATGATTCAGTATCTGGGTCAAAGGAACGGTTTCTTTCAAGACCTTCAAATAGCAATTACAGATCGTATAGATGATTTCTTTAGTTGTGTTTGGAGTGATCAGAACTTTGGGTTTTGTAAGTTCTAACAAAACATTCTAATGCCTACCTAAGCGAGAAGAATAGTCTGTTTTCCTATTCTAGAAGACGTTTTGGAAGCGAATGATGTTGTGTTCTTTAAAAGGTCAATTTATTCGTTGAAGTAGAAGTGAGTCTTATCCAGTACTTTTTCTGGATCTCGTGTCCTTTGTAGTTGCATCGTAGAAGCGAACAAGTAATGACACCTATTAGAGATCTGTTGAAATCTGTTATCAAGATAACCTGTTTCTTGGTTAAGATATTTATTCTAGGTTCCACAGTTTGTGTCAATAACAGGTTGTATCAAAAATTATTTTGTCATTTTTCTGTCTTTTCTTAAACAAAATAATACAGCACTTTGTGAAGGAATATAAACAATGTTTTCCAATAATTGACGATCTGTTAAAGTAAATCATTGTAGCATTTTTTTCAGATTGCCTAGTGTATTTCTTTTACGACGGATGGCATACAGTGCGCGATTTATTTTTGTTAGGTGGATGAGATGGCAAGTAAGTCAAGTTGAAAAACGTTCGAAAGAAAAGACGTGAATTCTGCCTTTAAAGCTTTTCAATAATAACAAACGAGGATGGTGAATGTAAGTGACTGGACCGACTTCTTGACAATAATCGTGAAACAAATCTGTACGAAGTGCGAAATAGTCAGGAGCGGTAGGTTTTAAATCTTTCAGGAAATACGCATGTAACAATTGTGTGACATCAACGTAAACTTAATCCATCCAGGGTGTTCTTAATTATTTTGTTAACACTTGAACTTGCACTTGATCTCTTGGACTTTTAAATAACACCACATAATGAGTATATAGAGTCATTGTTTAATGCGCTTTCCTTTGCTATAATAAATGTTGAGTAATGTAAATAATAGTGGCTTTACGATGGTATCATTCTGCGGAAAACAAAAGTTTAATTTCTTCTACATCCTCTTCCTGCAGGTATTGGAAGATGAGATGTGTTTGACTTAGCATTTCTTGTACAACCGAGATGGATTTTATTTGACGTTCTTTGAGTTACTATTTATCGGACTGCCACTCAATTCAACAGCAAACGATACGCTGTGGACGACACCTGGACAAGAACGATTTGCTTTCGAACAAGCATTTGCAAAGATCGGTTTCGTATGAAACACTTGATCCAGCAATTAACAGGTTAAAGGGAAGGCAGGGATACAGAGTCTCCAAAATTTGACGATTTGATCTTTTATAAATCACTTTGGAAACGTCTAAGGCAATCACTGTGAATGTCTTATATTTTATACGTGTTTGATTTGTATTAGATGACAAAAAGCCCCCCAGAATATTCATATTTTATAAACGAAGTTCATGCACTATTTCTCACATCAGTTACAAACGTCTTTGGCATAGTCACCCACCACTTGTTTCCAGGCGTCGAATCAAAGACTTTTACAGTCACATAAATCCTTCCAGTCGTAAATATATTGCTGTAACTAACTCGTCAAGCACAGTTCCTAGTAAGTATGAAGAGCAGGTTAAGTGTGACGAATTTCTTCTTTACAATGAGCAAGAAAAGTCGCATATATCACTAACTGCAGCACTTTTAACGTAATGACTTTTTCATGCTCAGATAATTTCGGCTGTCATATCTTTGCATGCTATAGTGATAAATTTGCCACGTAGATCTGTTTTTAAACAAAGTCCAAGAAATGTAGTCAATAACACACATACATCTGAATTCAGACGATTTTTCTTTTGGTACAGAACCATCGGCTATTTCGGAAAGACAATGACAAATGCACTTATTATGTTTCATTTTCTTTGTAAATGGTTAGATCGGTATTTGACGTTCGCGACGGATCATAGACTCGTTCTGTCTTTCAACATAGCGGAAGTTTGTAATGCAAACATGAAGGGGGTCGGAGGGCATATAGTCGACAAGCTTTTTCGCCATGACATGAACGAAGTGCGTTTAAGAAGCCCGACATAATAATTCTATTTATCGGGGACAACGATGTAACCGCCGATACATCTCCAGAGGTAATTACACATAAGATGATCGCATTTGCTATGTTTTACATAGGCAATACTGCGTTAAACATATTGTTCTTTGCCAGCTCATGTCTAGATTTCTGGTAACGTTACAAGTTGGGGTCCCGGGAATACATAACCATACAAATGAAGCAGCCGATATAAACTACAAGGATATGTACTGTCACTTAGCAAGGAGGTCTATGATATTTTGCGATCTGAATTGTCTAGTTACCCATACTTAACATTTTGGGACCATAATAGGAAATTTGGCTTTGATAGGCCTCGTGTCAGGGAGAAATTTCGTTTCGATATCATTCATTGGTCTCCTAAAGGACAGTGGCAACTTTATAAGTCACTTCGGGGAGCTCTTCTCAATGCATGTTATAAAATAACGCATACACATTAAACTATAAATTGGGTAGGCTACCTCTTGTACTAATTCCGCTTTTCGATTTCATTTGTATCTGCCCATAAATGGAGATAACAGGCCAGGTCCTATACCTGTTCCTTTATTTTTGATAAATATCCTTAGTGTCTGCCATTGTGGAAGCACTTAGCCAGGTCCCGTATCTGATCCTTTTGGATCCGTTCCTGGCAAAGCTACTCAGGCCTACATAACATGGGGTCCATGTAACACTCCTCCTCCAGCCGTAAGGGCCATTAAGGCACTTGGAAAGAAACAAGCTATAAATTGGAGCTTGCGAGCTGGAGCGAAAAGAACGACACTTCCTTTAACCTGGGATATTAACACTGAGGGAGTGGACCTGAATAATGAGGAACTGGGAGACTATGGTTTAGTTAAAAAAACAGCAAGAGGAAACGTAGTGAGAGGAGGAAAGCTGCCCAAGCCAGGGAGGCCAACCACTCTAATACATCCAGAACAGTTACAGGCACCCCAAATGTTGAAAACATCAATATCCACCCAGACCATTACTCGGCAGAACTACATGAAGGACGAGGAAGCTCAGACGGATATTAACATTTCGGAAACCACCTTAGCCCTTGAGCAGGTCCAAGCCTTAGACGAACTAGAGGCTACGACAGAAACTGTGGAATTAACACAGGATAGACAAGACAAGGACGAAGAAGTGGACGATGAGGGTGCTAATACTGAGGACGAAGAGACAGACGAGCTTATGCAGCGCTACGCCCAACTAGAAATAGAGGAAACCTTATCCAGCCAGAAAAAAGGCCATAAATTACGCCAGTACTGTGAAATATGTAGTGTGGAGAACTTTGAGGACTAGAAAACCCAGACCACAGCAATGGCAATTTGGGCTGCGCATCTTTACGGAATATTACGCCAAGGCGTACCACGAGACCTCACTTGGCACCCTCATTGAAACAGCCATTGAGCTAGCTAAAATGTACTGGTTTGAGGTAATACCTGATGGAACATATGAAGAACCACGAACTGCGGCTAAGATATGTAAAGATGAAGACCGCCGGAAAACCTTCAGGCTGCCGACCTAACAGCCCTTCTGAGGGCTTCAAAATTGCCTATTATTGAAGGGATTCCATTTTGGCTTGAAATCCCTATCCGATAAAACCATCACACTGATCTGATTCTTTGACTGCCGTTCAAAATTACAATCTCGTACCTAATATTGACTCAAAAATTTTCATTGTCGCTTAGACATTTTAGTACTGAAAATTAGAGATTTTAAATTATGTACAATACCGTACTAGACATTTTTGGATTGATAGGTAACAGGAAAATTTATTGACTTATTTTGATTTGGTTAATTGCACAGGTGGCTTACACATTATTGGTAATAGGGAAACCCAATAATATAACTGGGAATAATCTGACATATCACTTGGCTCCCTTTTACCTCGGACATACAAAAAGACGAGTGCGTGGATCGATTCCCACTTGTCATGACTTCATTGTAGTCGTGACCAATCACGGCTGGCGTTACATCCACCTGCGGTAGATACACTGGAATACAAGCATGAGTGTTGCTGGGTCTATTCCCACTCATGATAGCATTCAACACAGGTCGAACGGGACGTTTGTCCCTCGACCTGCCTGCTTAACTAAATATCACTCTTGGAATGAATTAAAGAGTGGGTGATGTGGCTCGGATTCCTTCACCCACGCGTAATTAACTAGTGCGCTGTGCGCACATTAATTTCTTGTACATGGCCAGTATAGTCGCACACGAGTTTAATTCAAATTTAGTTAGTTTAGAATATTTTAGTGTTTCTTTTTCCCCCCCAAACATTAATGATCATCTACCAAGGTGTCCTTGTTCTTATTTAATATTCACAAGTGGTCTTATATTAGTGGTTTCCCAGAACATGTTCCAATGTCTTTTGTTATCTACTCACCTTTGGAGATAACATGCCAGGTCCCGTACCTGTCCTCTTTTCCTTCTGTACTTTTTTATCGACCTGTTGGACAGATAACAGGTCAGGTTGCAAACCAGACCGCCACCTTCTACATATGCCACTTTGTTAAGGAACAATAGGTCAAACCAAACATACCCGATTAAGTTCCTTGCTCAGGATATAGCTTGCCATTTAAGCATTGCTATGTACTCATTGGGTAACACTCCCCCCCCCAAAAAAAAAAAATAAAACAAAACCCCCACATATGATTTATATCATGTTACCATACATACAGCAGTTTGCCAATCACATTCAGTTAGTGCATACACTCCATTAAATTATACCACGCCTTGTGCATAGTACACATATGTGGTAGTCCATGTTGCTTGTTTCTTACTTTTATGTTCAATACAGTATTTTTTCTAACTTTACCAGATTATGCCACCCAAGAGGAAAGCATCAACAGGGTTAAGCAGTCTGTGAAGAGGGTTCACTCTACCGGTTGACGAAATTCGGTCAGTTGACCACCAGCAACAGCAGCATGAACCTGAAGCAACACCTGCAGCAGCTACAGTGGACCAAGTTACCATTGACCGTATAACACAGCAGGTGGTACAGCAGATTATACCAGTCATCACCGCACAAGTGGATAGTAAGTTGGACCACATGTTGTAGATGCTGCATGGGACGACCACTCTCTGTAACAACCTGCCATATCCTCACCGGAACCGTAGCAAGGGCCATCTGCCTCGTCCAGCGCCCAGACTGAAAGCGCTGCACAGGCTATTTCAGCCTTAACAGGACTCAATCGTACAGGTGTTACCCAATGAGTACATAGCATGTTTAAATGGCAAGCTATATCCTGAGCAGGGAACTATCACTACCTTGGACACACAGAGTCAATCCAACTTTGTCAGCACATCAGTTGACATAACTGCCTCTGTGGGTGACTAAATTAAGCATTAGATTTGGACCGGAACATACATAGACTTTCAAACTCTCCTTTCCAGGTCCACAGACAGTACATCTAGATTACAGTTCGATATTACATCAAACGCATCTCATTTGAACTTAGTCCCCATAGCCAAGAAGTTCCCGCTCTCCATTACTCATTGGGTGACAGCATGGAACATATTTGCTACAATAATATGCATGCAATCCCCATGTTGAGCACTGTTACCTCACTACATGGAAGACGTCATGAAGTTGGCTTGAACTTTATGTGAGATCTATTCTTGACAGCGTGGATGACAAGGAGGCCACCAGCAGTGCCACATTACCATCCTCATTCTCAAAACTGAATTCCTCAAAAGGGGCCTGCTTTAACCACCACAGGGGGCTGCATTGTTCAGCAGCGCTAGCATGTAAATACCAGCATAATTGTTTCAATTCTTTGGAAAGCTTATCCCTTCACCAAATGCAAACTGTTCAATCAAAAACAGTTCAAAAATTGTTGCTAAAATATGCCCCAAAAGAGGTTAGACCTGACAACATGCAGCCCTTTAGTGGTGGATACAAACCTACTCAATCCCAAGGACCAACAGCGAACTCTCTACAACACAGTCAGCAAAGGAAAGGGTTCCTGTGAAAACAGTACGCTTCCTACTCCTGTTAAAGCTGACAGGTTGCAACATTGGTTGAAAGGGTATGTAAGGGTGCAAATTTCTGTCGATCTATGAAGAACACATTAATTTGGGCAGGTGAACGATTAATTAGATTTATGGGGACCTGGACCATAATGCACTGATTGGTAATGTCTCTGTCACGAGAGTGGTGATTCATAATTAAGCGTTCGTTTATTTAACGGAAAGGGGTAGGGGTTAACTTCCGATCTGTATCGAAGCTGTCAGTTTTGAAGTTTTCCAGGGATCAGTTTTTGGTAATCTGAGGTTGTCAGGCGGACTACATTTTTAGCGCGGGAGAGATATTTAATTCGGATTGGTTACGCTGAATAAGGGGGCGTGATTCCACATGAAAACTGTGTTTTAATGTGCCACCGCAAAGGTCCTGGTCAATCGACACTTTATTTCTGCAAGAGAAAACACATGTATTAGACTCCGGGTCGAATTTAGAAGAAATTCGCTCGTAATTAATTATCCAAGGAATCAGATGTCTGGAAAAATCGACGGATAATTCTGGCGGTAAAGCTTGAAAACACAAGGTGAGATAGCTCCACGTGACGTATCCACCGACGTATCCACGTGACGTATTCACCGACGTATCCACGTGACGTATACACGTATCTACCTGTTGAAGTATCTACGCATCACGTACTTACATAACCACCTAACCACACAAAGTCGAGGGCCGAAAGCGGTGAAACACTAGAGAGTTGGAGAAGGGAAAAGTGGAAAGGACCCAGGCACAGGGAAGTTAAAGAACAGTCGCAGTGAATTCGGACTGAACCAGAACAATCAGGTTATGAATCTGTATAAGGCACTGACTTCGATCTTTCACTCGATTTGATGACGAACTAATTCTATAACTTAAAAAAGATCGGCTATTTGTATAAGTATATTTGCGTTTGAAATTCGTTGAATGATTTGTTTCAAAAAGAAGTGTATCTTCCTAACGTAATGTATTATCACAATTGTTTATGAATTTTTATTAAATTTATTGTCTTTACATGTACGGGGGCTCGTGTCATTCTGTTTTATATATCTGCTCAGATCTTTATATATTCCACCTATAAGTTTCACACTTTATATTGATATTTACTCGATCCGGGCAATTACATCGTCGGCGATCACCCTCTAGATAACGATAACCAAAATCCACTACAACCCACTCCCAACAAAGCTGGGGGAGTTTGTGCCAGGAAAAATACTGCCAAGATGCATTTCTTGATCCATGGATTTACATGAGGATGTTATGTGGGGCAGTGGGTTCTCTGTCACCTATTAAAACTCATAATCTCAAACGAGCCATACAAAAATCCAGAGGTTGTTCAAGACAAAATAGACAAAGAACTTTATGCTGGCAGATTTGCGGGTCCTTTCAAGAGCCACACTTTCTCACTATTTCAAACATTCTCCCTTGGCTTGGTTCCAAAGAAAACATCTGGTACTTTTCGCATGATTCACAATTTGTCACATCCTCAGGCTTCTATAAATGATGGTATATCTCCCAAAAAAGTGTTGTTCAATATCAATGAGTGGAACACGCTATTACAATTATTATAAAAACTTGGTACAGGTTGTGTTATGGCAAGAACAGACATAGCTAGTGCCTTCAGAATTGTCCCACTCTGCCCTACTCAGTATTATATGTTAGCCTTCACTTGGAATGACATGTATTATTATAACAAGTGCCTTCTTATGGGCTGTAGCTCCAGTTGTCAAATCTTTGAATATTTAAGCACTGCATTACAGTGGGTTGCAACACACAAATTTGGCATTGTCCACATGATACATGTTTTAGATGGCTTTGTGCTGTTGGAATCAAACTATAACACCTGCAAGGACAAATTAGACCAATTCTTAATTCTTTGTGCAGATATTGGTATTCCCATCTCTGTGGAAAAAACATTTCTTCCCAGTCCCACAGTGACTCTTTGGGCTATGAACTGGATACAGTCACGATGGAAGTAAGACTTCCCATAGATACACTCCAGAATTGCTACAGTCTGATAACACACTGCCCACAAAACCCAAAATGACTCTCCACAATCTCCAATCCATAATTGGTACACTCAGTTGTGCATGTGCCGTAGTCCTGTCTGGCAGAGCTTTTTTGAGAATGTTGATTGATCTGACCGTGGGTGTGTCGAAACCACATCACTTCATAAGCATTACGAGGGAGGTTCGGGCTGATCTGCATCTGTGGTGCACATTCCTGAGAGAATTCAATGATAAATCTTTATTCATCCCGGGAAAGAAAAACGTTCTTGCTGATGCTCTTTCTCGATTGCAAGTGCACAGATTCCGGACCTTAGCCCCATATTCGGACCCAGTGTCAATACCGGCACTTCCCAGCTTGATTCGTTAACAAACACACTTGATACTCTACTGGATAGTACCTTGACACAAATGTCGAAAGCAGCATACGGACGCAGCTGGAAGCTATATCGAGCTTTCACTACAGTATATGCCTTGGAAACCTCTATACCCTTCTCTTGGGCTATTGGCACTTTTCATTTTTCATCTAGTTAACAAGCTCTGTGCCTCAGCACCAATATCCTCACATATATCTGCCATTGGTTTTGTACAAAAAAAATAATAATTATGCAGACCCTACAAACTCTTTCCTAATTCAGAAACTGCTGCAAGCATGCCACAGGAATAAAGGTTCTTGTGATGATAGATTGCCAATTGACAAGAGTATTTTAGAACAACTTATCCACGCTACAACTCGCACTATAACTTCTTAGTACAAACAACTCCTATTTCAAGCTATGTTTTCCCTGGCATTCCATGCCTTCCTGAGAATTGGGGAGATGACAGTGCAGTCCCTTAGCCATCATAACCCTAATCTGTTGCACATTGATCAGTTGGTTCCTGACCACCATTCCATCACTCTAACATTCAACACCTTCAAACACAACCAGGGCCAGAAGTTCACTTTAAAAATTATTAAGAAGAATAATGCTACAGTCTGTCCTGTCTCAAATTTCCAGCGATACATCCAAATGCGAGGTACTGGTCCAGGCGAAATATTTATGTATCTTTCGAATACACTATAACTCGTGCAGAATTCAATGCACAGCTCAAACTTGCTCTGTAGATCTGCAATTTTGATCCAAGGTGCTTCACGAGTCATAGCCTTAGAATCGGAGCAGCAAGAACTGCTGAGGCGCAGGGCTTGTCTGATAGCCAGTTAGGACTATGGAAATCGGATGCTTTCAAACGATATATTATATTTGCGAACGTCTCTCTAACCCATAATTCATTTCTGAACTCAATTAAATTACCACACGAAGGGGAATATGGGGTTCTTAGTTGCACTGTTTTAATTCCACCTCCAAGTGCATTTTCCATCATAATCATAGTCTCGAAAAATATCAAGTTCACCATCCGTACTGACACACACAAAAACACACACACACACATGTATGTATATATATATATATATATATATATATATATATATATATATATATATATATATATATATATATATATATATATATATATATATGTATGTAATAATATATATATATATATATATACTATATATATATATATATATATATATATATATATATATATAAACACACGCATAAGATTCCTTTCTGAGACGGAGAGGTAACGTCGTTTTGCACCGCTAATGTCGCAGGATACAGCCTCAATTTTAAACTTTAAGTCAGTGGGTCCATCACCTCGTTTGAATTCATCTTTCTCACCGAAAGTCTCTGATGACAATGATATTTCTTGGAATGCTATCCATTTTATACTGGATGATTTGATACACTTTATCTAGTGTTCTAATGATGATTTGATGAGCTAGGAAACGTACAACCTTGTGAGGGTCGAACGTTTTGACTAGATATTTGTCAGTCCACGTTCCTAAAATTTCGTCTTTGTTGTGTTTCTGATAGTCTCTAGGGTGATCGATGTCCATGGAAATATCGGTGTCAAAGTAAAGGAATGAATGCACTAGAGTTTCAAACACCAAGGACATTTTTAAACGGGCACCGCCTGTAACGTTAAGCGGCAATAATGACTTTGACAAGCTCTTCGGGTGGGATAAATTCAAATGTTAGTTTTCCTTATCGTCCATAGGCTGGAAGTATAGATTTAGATCCAACAATTATTCGCTATGGCAGCATTGGAAGCTGAATCACCTTCTCCCTCAATCAATTCAGTTTAATTACTTGGGCAAACGGTTGACTCTTTTCGTTGTGTTCGCGATATTCCAAGGTAATGCCTTCTAGTGATTGGTAGCGTTCTTTGAAATGAATTTCGTGGTCCTGTGGGTATTGTACTGTGATTGGAAAGTGTCGCATTTTATAAACTTTTAACAATATTATCCACGATCGGGAACATTAAATAATTCGAAATTCACACGCAATTCTGTCAAGGCATGTAATTGATCATCGTGATGACAACATGGGTGCTGACTGCACTTTTTAGCAATAGTTCGACAAAAAGGAGAAAATGATGAGACAACAACGGAGTGTACACATTCGTCGTCGGAAGAACTTTACAATTAATAAATCTGGCGAATGTGTTCTACGTCGATGTCTTCTTTCCAAGAATTCACGATAACCGATAAGAAATCGATGATATCTACAAATCCATGGAAACAACGAACATGTGATCCTCTTGAGATTCCTGTAATTCGCACCACAGGCATGTAGCATTGTTTCGTCTTTAAAAGTAAACTGTCGAGTAGTTCTAAAGTTAACGTTGAAATTCTGGATCTGATTTGAAACGTCCATCGTATGATTAATTTTCACAAGTATGCCAGTTGGTATCCTTGACTTTTCCAACTCCGGCGCCGTTTGTAATTGTCATCGTACAACTCTTCCTTAATGAATCATGTCAAAGGAATTCTCAGTTCTCAGTAACTTTGAAGATGGGACATCAATGCAATAAACATTCGTGAGATTCGTGGGTTGCGAAATCACAAGGGTCAAGCGAATAAGTACCAATCTTCTTTTAATCGACCTTTTCAATCATTTTGTATTGGCCTGTCTTGAATTTCACACAAGTAATGTAACCAACGAAAAACTTTACCTGAATATCGACGCTAACAGATAGAATTGAGGTGACATGATGGGAACTTTGTTATCGGGCATATACTTCTTTAAGTACACTACTCCATACTCTTTGACAATGTTAAAAGCCTAATCAGAAATAAATGTCGAAATATTCTACAAGTGCGTACAATGTACACCTCTGTTCCACACTATTACGCATTCATCTTCAAAATTTAAAAGGGTCTAGAAAGTGGGATTGGTATCTAATGCAGAAAGGTTCTCGCTGTTATGCTCGCATACCGTTGGGGTCGAAGTGATGGGCTTCAGACAAATCAGGGAATATGACGTGTTGATTTTCCTTCGGTACTTAAAACGTGTGGATTATAGCCTTTAACCATTTCTATCATTACAGATATTTCAAATAACTTGAGAAAATAATATTCCTTGTTTTGGAAAAAAAATATTTTGAAACAAACTGTCTTTTGTATCCAGAGAAAATGTAACTATGTTCTGACTAGGGTGTCTCTCCTTTTGATTTGATTAGGTTTCGCTTTTTATCTCTTTCTTTCCCACTCTCTCTCTCTTTCTATCTGTCCCATTATGCAGAGCTCCATCCCCCGTTTTCTCTCCATCAACGAATAAACTTGGTTTTAATCTGTGACGATGGAAGGGCCACAACTGGTCACATTGCTATTCAGATATATACAGGAAATCGTTCGAATTAGACACTTGCAAAAATACTTCTAAAGAAAATTGATACAACTCCTCTCGAGATAAAATCAAGATATATGTTATGTCTGTCAGGAAAAAAGACATTGTTGTTTAGAAGGTCCACAACGTAACAGAAATGGGCACCCACCACCACAGTAGAAATCAGATCCAGGGACAAACGTTTAAATACCTATTATCCATGTCAAGAAAGAAAACATTGGTCTTCAGAGTGTCCCAAGAAAGTGTAAACAAAGGGAAGAGCTGTCATATACAGAAGAACCCATGACTGGTCCAAGAATAGTTTTAAATTTATCAAAGTTTCAGTAAATCTTCTCCCAATTAGATAAAAATACATGTCAAGTAACAAAAATATATACCTACAAAATGAGTGTACAAATTCCTGTTATCCAACCTATAACTTGAAATTCTTTAATGCATGATAGCTAAATTTAATTAATAGTTCATTTTGTTATAGAAAATGACCAAATATCCCATAGAATGGCACACGCTTTACTTGTAGAGGGACATGTCAGCACTTTTAAATCTGCCTGGTAGCATAGAAAACCATTCTTATCTTATATTTTATGTGCTAAAATATTGTGTTTTATGTTTATTTTATGTGTCTTTTCATGTAATTTTGTATGCTGAAAAATACATATATAAAATAAAGAGATTCTGGCAAATGTAATATTAAGCCTCAAATTATTACTTCTAAAATCACCATGTCCCTAAAATTTTCACTAGGCCATAAGCAGTCCTATTAGGACTTCAAACATTACAATAGCTATTGTCAGTCAATTAAGTAGTATGTGAAATGGTGGTATTTATACGTGATCTACGTGGCTTTTTAATTGCCTCTATGACAGTTAGTTGTGTAACCTGCCCCAAGGATAGTTTTGCATGAGCTCTAAACAGGACTGTTTACCATTTCTTAATGATACATGTCACAGGAGGAGGTGGTTATTTAAGATTACTGAAAAGCCTGTGTTCAAAACATAACCATGTCAAAGGATATTAAATAGCAAAATCGAGTTTTTAGTTTTTGTTCAAATTCAGTTGGGTGCTTATTATTGTCTTTCAATAAATCTATTTAATAGCTACAGTCATCATGGAAAGCATTGGTCAATTAATAGTTATTATTTTAGCAAGATTAAGATAATGTTTCAAGAATAAGAGAACTAAGTAAATCTTCATCAACCTAGAGTTCTGAAATGTGTTTTTTGCTGGGTGTTCCTTGCTTGCTGATGATGTATTGCTTCCCGAATCACACTTTTCAAAATGAATCACACTTGAGCACTATTCCGACAACTGAAATAATCATGTTTTGCATTTTATATCTGGAGTTAACTCCGGCATCAAAGGAATATTACTGCTGGACACAAACTTTATTACAGTTATCTTCAACATTCTCATTCAATGCAGTGATGTGTAATAACATTAGTTCTTCAGCATGTACCTTTGATGTACTTAACTTCAGATGAATTGGGTTGTTCTACTTTGTGTTCTTTACCTCTGCAAATTACCAGAACAGACTCTCCCACAGCAGATTTGGACTGGACATATCATCCTTTCTGGTTTAGCCATTGTCAGCCAACTAACTAATCTATATTAAGTGGACATTTATCTCAGAATACCTTACCTTTAATTGGTTCTATATCTGCTATATAACCCGAGGATAGGTTTAAATGAGTTTTGAGCTAGACCTTTTACTGTTCATACATACTGATTATATTAATAATTATATCATGGTGGTCAAGAAATTTTGTTTTTATTTTTGTTGCTGAGATTTCTAAAAATAGTGAAAATTCTTGCTTTTCATGTGACATGGCATGTTATGGCAGGTATGCTGATATTATTTGTCACTACATTGAAGATATTACTTCATACTAAATGGCTTGCATTATATAAATATAGCAAGTGTTCCACTGAACCTGGTCTTTTATCTACATCTGTAATTATGTATCTCCGAGCTTCCATATAACTTGTAAAAATCTTAATACAAAACTTCAAGGCTGGCATCACTGCCAATAGAAAGATGATAACTATGTATAGAATGCTTTGATAGGTAAAGCATAGACATCTGTATCTAATATTATAACTTAATGAACAGAAAGATAATACCAGTAAAAGCTTCATATATTTATTGATGTGAAAATATTTCTCTCAAAATCTCTATAACAATTGTCATGATTGTCAGAAATCTGCTATGAATAGGTCATTTTCTGCCAAATGCCAAAAAACAGTGCTTCATACAGATATATTGTATGTATTGAAGTGTCTGGATTGCAATATGTTAAATTTGGACATCACAGATATACATCATGGATAAAATTAACAATTTGAATTAATTCGTAGTAATTTTTTAATAATGTTTGACTAATTTATGAATCATTCACAATTATACAATAATGTGGAGCCTACAAAAATTAAAAGGTCATTCAAAACTAATATTATACACAAAGGATGTATTATCAATGTTTATTTCAAATCAAAGTTATAAAATAATTTGAATGATCTTTAACTTTAGTGAATCTTGGTGAACAAAAGAGTGATATTTTTTATGTCTAAATTTTATTGTATGGGGAACAATTGTAAGATTATATTTATTACATTATACACAAATACTTTTTATTTAACTAAACTGCTGAATAGTGTAGTGAAATTACTAAAATTGATCTGGATGCGTCACTCGTTATGCACTGAATCAAAGTTTTTTATCTGCCCAGCTGTCATAAAACCTATTGACATGAGTATTACACAAAATTTATTTCTACATTACATTTGTAGAAAGCATTAGTATTTTTAATTATGGAGCTGGAATGATGACCCAGTTTTAAAACATGTGCTCAATATTCACTTAATATTCCAAATAGTTTATCAAATCAAACAAGAAATCTGAGCTGAATAGCTACTTGAAGTTTAGATGGGCTTTTTAAGACGGGCCTTGATCTTAAAATAAGTCAAAATTATTATAATTTAGATATCAAGGATAAAATACTAAGAAGCAACATTTTTTAGGCACTAGAAAGTCTCAAGTCAAACAAGGGCCATAACTCAGTCCAAGATCATAAGAAAAGTTGGAAAACTGAACCCATCTTAGGTCTTCTTAATATGATAATGCCAGATCAATGAAATTCTTGACAGTTACAGAGCAGAAATAATATAAGCAACTGTCAGATGGACCAGATCAATGAAATCCTTGAAAATCTAAAGAGTTGAAACAAAATTGGTGATGGTCTGATGGACCAGACACAACAGAAGGACATATGGGTAGCACTAGAACAAAGGCAAAAACATTTAACTTTACTATAAAATTCAAGGTTCCTTTGTGTTCTCTATGATGTGTGTGACATTCATGATATCTATCAACTGTCAGTTGAATATTATGATATAACTAAAGCAGCTAGTAAAATCTGATTACAAAAAAATGCAAAGCAGGCTAGAAGCACTCTATCAATTATTTGCATGATATACATGTACATAATGTATGTTGCTAAGTTACAAGATTTTAATTTTAAAGTAAATTTTAATTACTGTTGGGACCTTCTCATTGACAACCTGTTTCATTTATACAAAGATCAAAATTGCATGCAACTGCAACTTTACATACATTTTTAAGGGCTTTAGGTATAATGTACTAACTGTTCTTTGTTTTTGCAACTTTTTGCCCCCACCACTTTTTATTAAATCCTGGTATCACAGCTTCATATTAATGGGATTAATGGAAATGTTAGCCATTCTAGTAAGGTTCCACCATTAAAAGGGATAAAAAAGTTCAGCTTTGAAATATATTGTTTTGTATGAACTGTAGATAAATGTCCAACTTGTGCATCAAGTCCCTTTGTTTGAATGGAACTGATGTTTTATTCATCTATAACTGGACATCTTCACAGTTGCAAACAATATTTGAAAGTAAATATACATTTAGAAAAGAAGTATATCTATATAAAATAAGTATATTTATAGAAAATAAATACACCAAGCAAATCCAGTTTTTGCAGCATACATGAATGTATACATGTTTATAAGAAAAACAAATTCTAAGACGTAAATATTGCTCTCATAACAATCATTGTGTACCTCAATAGAATATCATTAACGTTTAATCAGATGACTTGCTCTAATTGTTCCTTTTTGTTATTTAATTCACCATTAATGTTCGAAACTGATTTATTCATTTTGTTCATAAATGGAACTATAAAAATAACAAGATGCATCATGACAAAACTTATTAAAATGATGTTTTGTGATACAGTTTACTATTGTTAAGTGCATTCAATGTGATTTAATTTGGAGAAAAAAAATGCAGATGCTTGTTATCCAGATTTTACATATTCAAATTAATATTTAGGACTATTTTCATAAATCATTTACTCCAAGTATTATAAAACCAAAAAATCCCAACAACATGCTGTTTTATATGAAACACAATATGTATCATCCAAATCAGATGAAATGGTTTTTGATATGCAGGTTCAATTATTAGTACTGCCAAATTCGTATTCCTTATTCACCATTTCAATCAAGCCTTTATAGCTGGCTATGTTCGTATTGTTTCATGGAACAAATATTCAGGTGAATGGCACTAAATCCAGTAAAAAGAACCACCTACAGAATTGGTGAGGCAGAATAGGCCTCATGTGCTCTCCTGCCTCTCCTGCATGGTACAATATATATAGCTAATGGTCATAAAAGACAGTGAATGGAGGCAGGAGCTGCGGTGGGCTCACAATGGAAATGATGAGGGGTCAAATCCTAATGTTGGATCAGGCCAGATCAGCTAATATGGTGCATCTGTGGGAAAGGCACTTTACACAAATTGATTTGGCGCTATTTACAAAACTTGTGCTGTAAAACGTGGACCAAAACCAAACCAAAGCAATTAAAGAATATTTTACAATCATTTCAAGTAATAATTAAAATGTTGGTAATTATTTTGTGCAGTGTTTAAAAACTATTACAATGTAATAGCAAAATTGAATTTGGATGTAGAGATTTGAAATTTTACAAAACATAAAAATATGATTTAAGATGTAGTGTTGTATTCTGAATGAAGCAATCACTACTGCAAAAAAACTCGTACTACTTTGCATTTTGTTATGTTGGTCTAAAGGTATCCTTTTTTATACTGAGGTTCACTATAAAGAGGGACTACTGGAATTTCTTTTTATTTGTTAATCACTTATAACATAGATGCTTTATTTTCAATCAGTGTAAATATTGGTCAACACATCTGCAAATCTGGCACAAAAGGAGCCAATTTCTCTAGATCTTCTTGTAACATGAATGCTAATTCATTCAAGACATGAATTCTTGTAAAATACAGATTAGTTCACTTGCTATTATATTAATTTATACCAAAAATGTCTTTGGATTTATGGAGTCCATTCTCTCCTAAATAAAAATTAATATAGTGAATGTTTGCAAAGCATGGACATTTCTCTTAAACATATTTCCCTTTCAAATAAAGATTTGCACATGTGGGCACAAATACTGCAATGTAAGACTGACAATGTTGGTAAATGTACATGCATATGAATATACGTGTAAAACAATTTTATATTAAAGTAAAGCTTGATTAAACAAAACAAGATATATTAAAAAAATCAGACAGACCGAGACTTAAAAATCTCTTACACTAAACAAAACAACAAATGACCTAAATTATGCAATATAAAAGCAACTAATTTTTTATATTGTTAATATATATATATAAAAATATAAATGTGCACAACAACATTGTTAGTAAAAACTGGAAGCCATTTGGTGTATGATTTAATTTGTGAGGATTTAAATTAAATTATATTATCTATATTTCTTATTATTATTATTCTGATGGCAAAGGTTGACTGTTACAGACTCTGACACATTTAATATATATTTTCCATAAAGTTATTTATGTGGAAGACATGTATATTGACAACATGTATAAAACTGGAAGTGGAAGAAATCTTCCAAGAATGGCACACTATATTGATCCTATTTTTAAATTTTAACCATTTAAAACATTTAAGGATGTAGCATTTATGCTACAACATATATATATAAAACTTTCAGGCATAAATTAAGAAAAATACATCCCTATAAAAATATGTTTTGTGGCAAAACAAAAATTAGCATCTTCTATGTTTTGTGCAACTGGATAATCTACCAGTACAAACGTGAAGAACTGCATGGTCTTTTATGTATTACATGCATAGTATTTTCACTCAATTTTACTTCGTGTATTGGTGGACATCCGTGTGAAATAAATATATTGTAACAGGAATTGAAAATTGGTGACAGTGTTCATAGTTCAGAAATTTCAGAAAATGAACACATGATAAATTACGAGGATAATTTTAAAATGTGTATTATTCAAAACCAACTTATTTGTAAATTTTTGATTTATATGTGTGAAATCATTTGCATAGGTGATATGATAATAGAGCTGAATGGTTTATATAAACTTCTGTTTCACACAACTAATCAGGGCTGACAAGAAGTGGGGACAACTGGGGATATACCCCTGGGGCCAGGGCCCGGGCTGAACAACACTTTTTAATTTTATAAAAGAAAAATTTGTTAGAATAAGAACTTGGAGAGGCTTGGGTGTTTCTTACCCCAGGGCCCATGATTACTCTCTACAGCCGTGCAAATAACAATAATCTGGTTCACCTATTTCACCATACATATTATTCAGGATAAAGTTGTGTGTGTGTGTGTGTGTGTGTGTGTGAGTGTGTGTAATCAGTTGCATTGGTGAGACTGCAAGGTATTATTGTCACTGATTTTTGATACTTTCTTGCTGTATGCAATTTTCTGTTGACTGGTTCACCTAACTTTCTGCATTTTACTGATTCTTTCTCATTCTATGGACTTTTATAGCTCTGTCTTCTGAGAGGAACTGAAATTCATATTCTGGTACAAATCCATTGCCTCAGTGTTCTGGTACACATTTTCATCCTCATTATCTAGTAAAAGAAATACAACCTCATTAAAACCAATTCATACACTCCAAGAAACATGTATATGATATATATCTGACATATGAGTTAAAAATAAAAGTGAGTCATTAATGTAAATTATTCATCAGCAAAATTCATACTCATTAGCTAAACAATCTTTTTTAGATCAAAAGGTTATCATTTGCAATGAATCTTTTTCACAGCACTATTAAGAATCAAAAATTTAATACACTGGCTAAAGACAAGACTATGTTACAAGAATGATTTTTTTAATGTTATCTACTGGTAGACAAAACTATTTGGATTTCTGTTCTATAGCTTACTCTAAAATAAAAACCTGTCCTGAAGTCAAGAAGCTGAATATACAGAAAACAATGGACAAGGATAACTAAAAGCTTAATAATCATACTTCAAGATTTGCAATATCACTGAAACTGGGTAAGTTGATAGAAATAACAGATAATCCCCATATTTTTAAGATTATGTTCCCATTACACACAATTACTGAAGATTTTGTTTTAAATTTTAGCATAATCAAAGTTTTGTGCAGAGTTTCATGACTCTGGGGCTAAGTACTGTATGGGCATTGTTAAATGATAGCCCACATGTAGCTTGTAATAGTATTGGTTGGTATTTGATTTTTCAGGAGGTTCACTGATTTCAGTGACTGACAGTTGTTGATATCAGTTTGTAGTCCAGTGAATTAAAAAAAACTCATTGGCTTGTACAAAGTATGTAAAAGCTGGAGTAAATAACACTCAAAATAGAATGAGCTAACACCTGTGTGAAATTTTAACTCTGAAGTAGATCTTGATATTCATTAAACTTGCTATTAAACATGATTGTGAATGAGGAGTGGAGTAAATTGCTGAAACTGGAAATCATGGACCCACAAGGACACCTTCTGATTAAATTCCCATTAAGCTACACAAAAAAGGACACTACTGCCCACCCACCTTACAAAAGGTAAAGGGATTACATGCTTATTCCCATTTACTTATTTGAGAGATTTAAAAAAACCAACTTGTACACCATCCTCAAAGATACACCATTGCTAAATTTGGATTAAATCAGTCCAGTATTTTTTAGAAGCATTAATATATCAAATGTTATAGATATACAGTGGGCTACAGCTAGTGAGATATGGTGTAAAAATAATCAGAAATCGACATTTTTGAAAGGAATTAAGAAATAACTTACTGAACCCTTGGTTCTCGTATGTTTTGAATCGATTCAGGTACTCCTTAATGCAGTCATGAATGAAGATGTACTGTTGCTGTAAAAAAATAAATATATTAAGATTGATAAAAACTCCCACAAATTTGTCTTCCCCTAAAGTTACTTAACCAATCACATTAAACATCACCATTAATTTTTTAGATACTGATTTCCTCATAAAATTTCCATAACAAACTAGTCAATTTTACTAAAGTATAGGGACTATAGATAACTGTAATGGCCTCTGAAAATGTCCCAAAGTTATTTTGTATTTTAAAAGATGTTTTTTTTAATATTGTATAAAGACCTAGACTGCTATTTATGATGTATGATGATATCATTGGCAGCCTGGCATGGGATGATGAATATGGAAAATTGAAAAAATTCATCTGATTAGAAACTATCCAACAGCCCTGAAACAACAAGAAACTTTCAAACCTTTTTGTTATAAGATAAAATCTCAGAAATCTTGTTGTTTAATGCATGCAAGCTACATTCAGTTTAAAGCAAATGGTTGGATTCAATTGCAGGTAATTTACTGGTCTTTCAGAGAAACAATTTATTTAAGATGTGCAAGAAAAACAAAATATATATAACTGAATTTGCATCATTATAATAGTCTTCATTTTCTATTAGGCCTTTTGTAACCTAGATTGAATAGTGCCTCAAACGTGTTCGTAAATTATAACATTTAGTTTTGATGAAGTAATGAGAAAGTTTGTATTCTCAATGATGACAAGAATGTCTAAAAGTAAGAACTGTATATTGAAATCTGTCAAACTATGACATTCATCTAAATTCTCGTATTATTAGTAGATGGAACAAATTACTCTTTAAATATGCTACTTAATTTCATTCGTAACAATGCAGGGCACAGTCCATTCTTGTAGATCTATCTGTATACTTGTACATATGATATATATGTTCTTTTATGTTTACAATACTTTTACTTTATATTTTAATTTAGATGTATGGACTATGTAGCCTGAAATAAAGAATTATTATAACTCATTTTGACATTGGATCAGCTGCATGTGCTCAAAAAAATCATACCATTAATAGTAATAATGACAAATAATGAGCTAATAAGGGAGTCATTTTGATTATATAATTATTATGCAAAATTAAAATGTTTTACCTTGACAGATTCATATTCTTAGAAAATGAAGGAAAATATCCATGGTTGAAACAATCCAAATTTTTTTTTCTTTGCAGATGACTTGTTGTAGGATGATACTGACAATCCAGCTTGGTTTATCAAAGCTGTATCAGACTTGTATTATAGACACATTTATCTATACAGCATTATTCAGTGATATACAGTTATATAAGTAACTGTTGTTAATTATGGAAATAACCTAGTCATAGAAAGTGGTTGATGTGTACATGTAGACAAAAATGAATAGATGTATATAAGGGTACATTTTATCTCTAACTCCATATGAAGTAACAATAGCTTGGTAACAGTTTCTGCGCCACAAATGGTGCATACGCTAGGGTCCAGTTCTATATTTGCTATATCTATCACTGACAGTGAAACAACACACGATATAAAGAGAATTTAAATTGATTTACAAATGTACGAACCATACGTTATAGTATAGTTTTAACAGGCATCAGAAATATTTATAGAAAGAAAATCTCAGTGGCTGATACAGAGAAAATAAGATGTATATAGCTTATAAAACCAAAATTTATATCTCAGCAGTCTTGTGGTCCAATGGAAAAGAATATACGCACAGCTGCAGATGAACCAAGTTAGATTCTCATCAAGGATTTTGCTTTATTTGACAAGAGTGAAGATTAAAGATGGTAATATGTAATAATTTTTTTCCAGCTTGATACAAAACAATCTTAATACTGGTAGGTATCACTTACATATTTAAAAGTAACTATAACTATTGATATGCAGCATCATTCTGTGTTTTATTCCTCAGCATTCAATTTGAAGATGTAATAGTAAATAGTGAGGAGATTCCAGGAAAAAAGTGTTGACTCTACAAGCAGGCACTTGAAGATAAAAAATCAATATTTTTATGTCAAATATTAACTGCTTCATAAAATCAATAACAGAAAATTAAAGCTTATTCCATGTACATATTTTTGCAAAAAAAAAATACCCTCATCACCATTTCTGCATTTTTTATCCTTTAGCTTTAAATACAGCACATTCACAATCAGAGAGCAAGTCATGAACATCATAATTAATATTTCATTCTGAGGCTGAGATTTGCTGATTATGTGTTTGTATATTCCTTTAATTTTTAAACATGTGAATGCTAACTCAGGGCTTTATAAGGCAATATGGCACCCTGTGCAAAACAATGAATCAGACATTTGGCTCTCCCCCCCATCACTGAAATACTTGTTCATAAGAAAGCTCATTAGAAATGTATATAAGTTATGACCAAATAAAAAGATTTTAATATGATGTAAAAAACAAAGATTTTTTTTTCATTTTATCTCACTTGTCTGATTTTTGTGCCCCTTTTCTTCTCTAATTTGTCACCCCTCTGAAAACAGCTCCCTGTGCAAGTACACTGTTTGTACATAGCTTGCGCCAGCCCTGAAGAACTGTATAACAAGTTTACTTCATAACACTAATTTTTATAAAGTGCTTATTACATTAGTAAATTCCATCATAACATATATATATATTCAATATCAAGAACATCCAACTGTACAGTAAATAATATCGTACTTTTATGTAAGCTTGCTACTGTGGCCTCTTATTATACATGTCATGTAATACTTTCCTTCATTTTCCTTTCAGCTTATATAAAACACTAATTACTGGTGAATTGTATGCTCAAAATAATCTATGCCCAAAGAAAGAAGAGATCTAGGTAGTCAAAGAGATAAGGAGATTCAAGAGTATATGCACAAAACTTTCCTGATAAATGGAGGAGAAGCCAGTTTGAACAGGACATATGCTGCCATTAGCTTATTGTAACAGAAACATTGCCCTTGAGAACAAACATAGATGGATTGCTTTGGAATTGTCGTCATCTATTAATTATGTTGATTATTACAATCTGGACCTTGGAACTGAAAAGACCACAATCAATGACATTTTCTGTCTAGATATCATATAGAAAAAGATTAACTGGTTAACTCCCCTTGTTCTCGCTAGGTGACTAATGGTATATGGTATGTAACCCATTTAAGACTGAGCATTTGTGGGCAAGGGTGGGGGAGAAAGGCAGTAATGTGATCAGGTCAATATTGTCAGAGAATCACAACTAAAAATGCCCTTTACATTATTATTAGGAAAGCAGGTAAGAGGAGGAGGAAATGCTTGAGCATCAAAATCTACCACCCATACCTGATGTATTACCAAACACTTGGATAGTTCTGGAGACTCAGACCATTATTTATTATTATTGTGTGTGTTTTGAGGTCCCATGATGGGTCAATGCATATGAACTAAAAAGTGAAATTGTCCAATTGAGACTTATCATTTCATTATAATGGAAATTCAAATATGATTGTAAAAAAAAATAATAGAAATTTCCATTGAAGAATTTAATACACATACAAACCAAACATAGCTGGTTGATTTAGCACATTTGAATACAAGCACTGCACAAATATATGCATGTACCAACACTCACATAAGCTCAACCAGACATATATACTAGAAAGAAAAAAATTTGAATTTATGTCTTTGAATCCACTGGACAGTGGAATATTTTCTCTTTTAGATGCAGTGTTCATTTTTACACTCATTAGAGACTGGATGATATTGTTGTTCTAAACTTTCCCTGAAAATCTTGTTAATTCTTTTCAGTACAGAAAATAATCTTCCTCCATCTGTATTGCTGTGACTGGGAGTGTCAAATATGCTTAGTGGTGCTGCTATGTCATACACTCCAGAATGACTGATGTTGATATGGTATTTGCAGTGTTTGCAAACAATGAAATGCTCCCCCTTGATGTTGCACTTTACAAAGTCAAACTCTAGGCGTGACTCACTTTGCAGATGGCTCATCCTTTCCAGAATCATGGGTACATTTTGACATTCTGTTTTCAAAATGGAATTGCACCCGTTTTCTAGGTAATGATATGAACCAACTTTTGTTCTTCAACATGCATCTCCCTGATTTACACAATTTCAAACAAACTGAGCTGCTCCACTTTAGCTGTTCAAATTAACCTAATGGACTCTTTCAAACTGTCTTCAAAGGATTTAACATAGCTTCACCCTAGCTATTCTCATCTACTCTGAAACTGTGGTTGCTTATTTGTGACCACATTTCCTTTTAGTTGTCTCCATAATGATCTATTATATAAACTGCCCCCCTCCCCATAGTTTTACATGGGTACTCAGCAGGACTGTTTACTATTTATGCAGAGTAACTGTTGCTAATTTTGTCTTGAGTGGATGACATTAACAAATGAGACATGTAAAGTACACATACAAAACTGTACTCCGTGAAAACAAGATACCTCATCTGTTGGAGTCTTACATAGAGATACCTTCTCCATTGTGGCAATATGCATGGTGCATCTAACTATACAGAACATAATTTTTGTGTTGTTTTAAATGGTACATTTAACACATTACAGGCTATATCATGATGCAACAATTGGAGATAGTGCCTACCCCTAGGACACACAGAGGCAGTCAACATCGACTCGTCTGGATGGGTATCAAACCTGTCACAATTGGAGTACGAGTCTGATGCTCTACTGAACTAATGTTATTTCTGAATATGATAATAAATATATGTTTAAATTATATGAGTGTTTGATTAATATCTAGCTAACAATTGAAAAAAAGAAAAAATACTTCTGTTCCTTCATTCTGGAATTTTGGCAAATCTGATCATGGATATATGCAATGATACATGCCATGCTTATTTTGGAAACATGGTCATGGTTGTGTATTTTTTACAATTTATGTATGTGGCTATACTGTGATACATATTATATAAAAAAATACTAAACATGATCTGTATTATGGCACAACACAGAAAGCAATCATTGTATGTGCAAAATATATATGAATACGATTTAACACCACATCACCCTTACTTAGTGCTGGGTAAGTTTAGATATAAACAAAATGCATAAAAAAACAAGGCAGAAAGGGAAAAATTCTTCAAATAAAAAGTTAAATTCTCATAAACTACATTCTTTTAATTTATGCTCTGGTGATTATTTTAATTTCAGTGGAAACTGGGGTAGAAAATGTTTTTTCTTGTTACTTTCAGATGCAACCAAACACATCTGTTTCCATGAGATTTTCATTCTGCCAGAAGTTGTTTCTGATATTCTGATGACCTATTTTGCCCATCTCTGCAGAAGGTTGGAAACTGGGCTTCTTTTTGCTTAATGGAGCCACAGTTTTTTTGTCCTACCTCTATTTTGCTCCAAACCTCAAACTTGTCATACTTTATGCAAAGGTTCATCTGTCAGTGTGCAGTTCAGACAAGTCTGCTTCAAATCAACAAATTCCAGTTTCAAAACTGGTCTTTTTCAGCTTTAAAATAATTGGGTGTCAAAAATTATGCTTTTTCCACTGTATTTTTCAATATGAGTGGAATCTCTACCTTATTTGGCTTCTTTGCCAAACAACATGTTTCTGTTTACCAGTAATACCATCAGCTTTGGTGTATTATAAATGATGTTGATGTTACAGAGCTTGGAAGTATGGTACTACCTCATCACACATACACACATCATGAGGGGATAAATGAGCTAAAGTGTCCAAGATCTTCAGTGACAAACTATATTATGAGACACATCCCAGGGTAAACAGACTACCTCCATCTTTGTCTCTCATGATTTGCAGGATGATGGACTAACCTGATTCTACATTCCTGAATCCACTGAGGGTTATAATCATAAATTTCTTAGAGTGAAAAGGAACATCAAGTTTCATATTACAAAGAATTGAAAACAATTATAGTTGATACAGAAAAATTAGGAGCAATATGGCAAATAATACTAACCTCTGTCTGTACCATTGTGGTTCTGTTCTCTCTCAACTTCAGGACAAAGTTGAAGATGTCCACAGTGGATTCAGGCCCATATTTATCAATGTGCTGAATGACATAGTCAAGAGTGATGTATGTTTCTGTACGCCCAACTCCAGCACTGAATGGATGAAGTAAATATCTTTTTTTTCTTAATGTAATCTAATTTTCAATAAAAGCTGTTGAGGAGTAAAATTACCAAAGTCATATGGGATGTATGATTTTATCCCAATAATTATTCTCCATTGACACAAATATTGTGATAGTGTTGAAATCCAATTACTTCACCTAAGCAAGTCACACAGTCCAATTACAAAGCCTTCATGTATATCAATGTCCTTGTAATATATAAAAAAATTGTCTCCCATTTTATCATAATAAAGTAAAAATGACAAATTATGCAGAAAAAAGGTGTCATAGATCTTGTGTCGATTAATCGATGTATTTACCAACATCAAACCCATCATCCCACCCCACCCATATTTGACTGGCAAAACCTTTGAGGCTGTAGACTATTTGAATTATATACATCAAGAATTTGCTCCAACAGAAACAAATTAAAAGTTGTAATATAATATGTTTGTCAAAAATATAAAAGTGAGGGTCACCAAACTTAGCTTGCCATTTTGAGCATCACTGAGATGTGACAATATGACCTCGATTCAAATTTACATACACTGCGATAAGATTTGGTACTGGATTATACATACACTGCAGTAGGATTTGGTACTGGATTATACATTTTTACATTTTAATCTGTTTTCTTCATCCAGAAATTTGAAACATTTTACAGAGATGTATTGAGTAACATCAGCTTCTGAATAAAAGGTACTATACAAATTACTGTATGTAAGAAACTTATGAGTTGCAATGGTGGTATGCTTATCTGTGAACAAAACACTGACTGTATGGGATTGTACCAAAACAGACTGGAACATTCAAAAGGTTCAATCAGGCACAGATTATCCAACAAGTTGTACATCACATTAAGTAGAGATAAATATTCAGTTGCTGTTTTTGTGTCATTTACTTTCCAGCTTAAACGTAATTTTTATTTTTCTTTGTATTATACTGTGAATTATGATCATCTATTTTTCCTGTATACTTCTATCTTACTGAGGAACTTTAATGTTGACTGCTGAAAAAAGTGAAGCTTATGTCTTATCATTCTAATCCATACAGTATCTGGGGTCCTATTAATAGTCTTAAAAATGTTTGATACATAAAACATAACATGCCTTTAATAACCTTATGTTTCCTTTTGATGAAATATATACAACTTGTGGTATATCATAGATAAAGTGCACAGAAGATATATATATATATATATATATATATATATATATATATATATATATATATATATTCATTTCCTTGTGAGTTATTCAGTTTCAATTTAAGGATTACATTTGCTTAAGATAGTCATTGATACATTGATATAAGCAGAGGAGAAGAGGCTGTATAGCATTGCTTAGCCATATATCAAATATATATAAATCAGCTTTTGAGTTATTTGAGCTGACTGTGTATTTAGCAAAAGTATTTTTCAAGCTTATCGTCTAATAATACATCTGCACTGTTAATAAGCTGCCATGAATATTCAATAGTCGCAAGGCAATTAGTGACCAATGATATATCATAGGTAGCATTGGAAGCACCAAATACACAGTGGCTCAAATAACTCAAAAGCTGATGCAATTTACAGTCAGAAGATTTATGCTGTCCATGATCGGGAAAAGTTAGCTCCCTGGATAAATCAGCAAAACATTGTACTTCTGACATCAAGTAGTTACTGCTATATTGCAAGTATATACTGTTATAATCGTAAGTCATTAGGATTATATAACTCTGCTGACAACACTCTAGCTTTTGTAGGGTATTAGAGACCTGCCACCCCAATCTCCATGATTCAATTAGAAATTTGTGGTTTCTTTACAGTGTTGCACAACTGAATACTGTCTTTAACCTGCTGGGCTACCCCAGATGGATTGGTAATACTGGTATGAATATGATTCAAACCATACATGGTTTCCCTTAGATACATATACAAACTGAACAGCATTTAAAATTAAATTAATCTTGAGGGATTTTCAGTTAAAGATTTCATTCCTAATATGCTTTAATATCAATAACTGACTTTTATGCTATTCACCTGCAGTGAATAATCATTGGTCCTTCCTTGTCAGGTGGTTGTATAAACTTGCGAACTGTTTTGATGAAATCGATCATCGTATCAAACTGAACATTGGCTGAGTAGTCACGCCAGCTTAGGAAATGAAAATGTTTGACTGTTCGTTCCTTTTCTCCCTGTCATGAAAAAATCAAGGCATTAAAATTCTGTAATAGACAAAAAGAAGATGTAAGATGTACCAAGTTTTTTCTCTGTGCTTACCATATGATACATTAGTTTAAAAAATATTTAAAAATAAACCAGCATTAAACAAAAAGCCCAAATAGGCCAACTACCACCTACCTGAGTAGTTGACAGTTACCTGCTGAAACTTCAGGGGTCATAGAAAAACTTGGAGCACATTGGTTTTACATATGTTTGTATATGTCAACTTTCTTGGCCTAACAAGGAAAAGACATTTACAGAGTTAGCAACGTCCCCTGGTCTCATCATTTGCTTGGAACTAGGTGCAAATATATAACTAGAAATTGATCACAGACATACCCTTAAAGTGCATACACTTATGTTAGTATGATTTTACTGGTTATATTTTTACCCCTCTGCAGCCCTGTCCTTTGAGTAAAAAGTTGGAAACCACAAAGATCCCCATTCAAGGAAGTTGTAACAACTTAATTTTAAGTTTTTGCTAAGGCACTAGATTCATGACCAGGAGGTTGCAAGTTTGATTTCCCCCATCTGATCAGTCTGGATCATTCATTAATATGTGTGGATCTCAAATCTCATCAAGCTCAGCTGTGATCATACATTAGCTTGCATACTAAGTTTTGATTAAAATCTGTCCAGAAATACGTTCTCTGGAGTATTCACAAACTCAGCAAATAAGACATGACACCACCTCATTAATAAACATGGATCTCATAACTGAACTTATCCAAGGTCTTGATGATGCAAGCTTACATTCCAGGTTTGATCAAAATCTGATTAGAAACACTGTCTCCGTATTATTCACAAACTCATGCAACCAATCAGAGTCATATTCTAGATCATCTAATTATGTGTGGATGTCACTGATCGAATTCTTCATGATACATGCTTACCAAATCTGAACAGAAATATGGCCTCTGGAGTGTTCTTAAGTTTAGTTAATTTGATTCAAGATCGTTCTATTATAATGCACTGATGGTCACTCATAGCTGAATTCATCCATGGTCTTGATGTTATAAGTTGAAATATCAGATCTGATAAAATATCTCAGATGTATGGTCTCTGTTTTTCACATGCTCAAAGAGTCAGATGCAAGATCACATGACTAATAATTGTGTAGATGTTGCTCATAATCTGACTCATCCAAGATCTTAATAATATAAGTTTAAATACCAAACCTGGTATCAAATATGGGCTCTAAAGTGTTCATAAATCCAGCCAGTCATATGCAAGATCATCTCATTTAATATGCATTGAACCTACTCATAATCAAACCCATTAATTTTGGAGTCTTGAAGATATAAGCTCCTCTGATATTTTATAACATATGCTTTCATACAAATTATCTAATAATATCAGACAATAATTGATTCTGATCAGAAATATGGCCTCTAAAGCATTCCCTGGATGCTTGGCAAATCTGATGCTTAGCTCCCCACATTAATATATACATAATCAAAATTGCCATAGGCCTGCATGATATAAGCTTCCATACCACATCTGATTGAAATCTTAACTCAGACAGTTCAGAAATAAGTGTTGATGGATAAATAATGAATGATGCATGATGGACGAAAGGCTATATTTAGAGCTAATTTTAGTAAAAGGATTTACTGCTAAAGAGTTACCACCAAATCAAATATACAGGAAATCAATTTAAACATAAAACTTTCCTGAAATCAATGAGGTGAAAATAAAGGTCAAAGTGGCCTCTTTTTGATAGGAAAGTGTTGTTCCGACCAAGACAAATTAACACATGACGCTGAACATCCCCGTATCCATGCTCAAATAAGTCACCTTCAACACATTACAGCATAAGATATAGATCAGAGACATATTTTTGATACAGATTGTATATTCATTAAGACGCTCAACACATGAAACTGCATGAAGCAGCCATATATGCAAGCTTAAGGTAAACGTTTAAGCACAAAATTTAACCAAACCCAATAAAGCAAGAAATATAGATCAAAATGACTTCCTTTTGTTCGAATGGTGTTTCAATCCCAAACAGGCATTAACACAAGATGTTATACTGCTATGGAGCCAAAATGGCATGAAAATCTGACCTCAATGACCGAACACCAACAAACTAATTGCCATGAGTCACTACCCTGGAAGTAGCCTAATAGAATCTATCACATTGACTGGTGTTATATATCTATATATATCTATATCTCTCTCTCTCTCTCTCTCTCTCTCTCTCTCTCTATATATATATATATATATATATATATATATATATACACACACATACATAATACTGCTACTAATAATAATGCATCATTTTGTTTCAGGAACTTGTATACTAAGAAATGAGAAAAAATAATAAATCACATGTATCTGAGTGGGATTTAGAAATTACACCATGGCATTAAAATATTGTTAGCAAGAACTCAACAAGGAAGCATCAATCCTTCTAACAGATTCCAGATAAAACTATATAGAGATAATACACATTTTTATAGTTATTAGAAGGAGAATATAAAGTTGAGTCTACGCTAACATAAGGGTAAAGGTTAAGTTTATTGCAAAGCCTTTGTTGTAAACTAGAACTTGTTAATATAATAAACCTTGCCTTTCTTATATTAAGTTTGCCTGAAAATATTAGAGATGATCATGACACCAGGATGATGAGAGAATCCACTATTTTATAGACATTTATTCTGCATGGCACTCTCAGAAGGGTGGCTCTTATAGGATGACAGAAAATAAAATCACATGTAAATCTCAGAAATATTATGTACCACTCTTATTTTCAAGGTCCTGTACTCAAAAGAATTCATCGAGGAATATGTCAAGCACTCGACAACAAGGTCACCATACTGCTTTGGATCTTTAAGCTCTAGTGGCATGTATGGCTCGCACTTCACCTGTAGATGAATTAAAATAATAAACTGTGCAACTTGAGATAAACTTACAAAAATAATATAGCAATCTGTACGAAATGCAAGAAAACAAAACAAAGAAGAACTTTTTGAACTCGTACATGTTATACAGAAAAACTATCTAATGGTTCTATTTTGAATTAATTTATCTGGGAAACTATGATTTGAGTGGGTTCAAGACAATTGTGTTCCTATCATCATATGAAATAGAAACAAGAGCAGTACTCTGAAACCATGGAAAACTAAAATTTTAACTTATTTTAAATGATCTGTCTGGTGACACATTCAGAGTAAAAGTGATAATGATGCATATTTAACTTACATGAGTGCATAAACATACAGCTCAGAAGAGACTAATATGGTCTGTCTGTTAGATTGAGTATGGACACAAATAACTAAATCCGGAGAGTTAGTTGTGTTGATGCAGTTCATATGATAGAATCACAAAGCAATTTTGTAACCAGAGCTAATTTCATGGCTTGCCATGGCAAATTCCACACATCTTTCATATTATTACTGACCCCTCCAGGCACTGATGTAAGTATCACCAACTGCAATCCATCACAGTAATTATGAGTTTTTTAAGTTTCTTAATTTTGTTTTCAAAAAAGGTCATTGTAAATGCAGTTTTTGTATATTTGATCCTTGACTCCTTCCCAGAACCCCAAGAGACAGAGGCCAAGAATAATATCCCTCTCAGAGATGGTAACTGCATGTATGTGCAGTTTACCTGCTGAGTTTGGTGAATTTTCAAATTTAAAATGAAACTCAAAATTAGTGATCCTGTGGAATTGAACATGTACAACAAGTGAATTACACCTAGTGGAGAAGTTGATACTTATTAATTATACTTCAAACACACATTGTTCTTTCACCATAAGTCACCTTGATATAAAGCATGGACAAGGACATGGATCCCATTTCCTTTATTAAGTTCCTATCTAATATGTTTCATTTAATGGAAACTCTTGACTTATTAAAATCCATTAAGAGAGGATCTGGCATAAAATACCCTATTTGTATGAAATGTAGAAGAGTGTTAATAGTATAACTGAATAAAAACATTGATTTGCATCAGTGTTGGATAGCAAATTTCCACACAAGGGTTAGAAGTTTGAATCAGATATGAAGTTTTGCCACGAGTCTGATTCAAACATCTGATCCACATTCTGGCACTTTCCTACCCAACACAGATTTAAAAGAAGGACTGTTTTCTTACATTCCTAAATATAGATTTGAGTTGAAGACAATGTGGCATATCGAATATAATTATAAAATTCTGTAACAGCATTGAGATTAAAGCCATTAATTTAGCTGTCAGATTTATTCATGGTTTGAGTCAAGAAAGGGCTATGCTGTCTAACATTTACACATAATGTCCATTATAAATCTGATGAATATGAGGGTTATGGCCACACTCAAGTTAACTTGGTTCTGTTGGATTTCATTTATCAAATGAATCATGTAATTCCTACCATATTTGACTTTTAAAAAATATGATAAAACCTGGATTATGATCTTATCAAATCTACTGATTCCAGTTTTGCCTGAAAATCTGGCATTATACCTTGCTTTTCCATGAACGTAAGCTCGACCAAATATTTTCTGTAGCATTACCCACACCTTGTCTAAAAGACTCACCCTATTTTCTTCTTTGTATTGTGTTAGCATTACGATAACTCGTACATTTTGTTCCCAGATCAATCTCCAGTGATCATCAATGGTTGCAGGAATAGGTCCTTGACAGGCAATATACTCCCTGGTCTTTGTGAAACCCTAATGTAGACAAAATTAGAATGAAGCCATATTTTAACACCATGTAAATATGATTACCTCATATAGCTACACTTTCAGTAGTCCCCACTTCCTCTTCCAACATCTAATGGAGTATACCAAATGTGCTTAAAAATTTTGTTGGAAAATGGCAAGACTCTGAAGTGACTAAGATCTTAATGCAAATCATCACGCTTATGGGTTACTGTACTTGTATGGGTAAATATGATCGAGTTTTTCAGAGTAATACTGTACTCCCAAAGTCATCCAGTATTAGAGAAAAAAACCGAGTTCATATTTGCCCATTTACATGGAGTAACCATTTTATTATATACTCATTGTTTTATTCTTCCTAAGGCTTAATTATAAAAAATATACTACAGGAAATTAAACAAAGTTGTTGAATTTATGCTGTATTCCAAAATAAATGCCCCACTGTATATTCATCAGTACAAAATAACATTATTAATGTGCACATAGCACTACCCAGTGACCTTTGGACTTTTTGTAAGCTTAACATTATGTTCCAAAGGAACTGTTGTTTTGGTCTGCTTAAATTTAAATTTAGAGTCATATTGCGAATAAATGCACATTGCAACAACTTTTCCAGCTGGTCTGGAATGGATGGATTTTGGGTTTGTTAGTGTGTCAATTCTACTCAGTTCTGCTTGTGATAGACTGGATTTATTAGCTGTGTTAACTTTGCACAAAGTACATGTGATTTGAGCAGGGAGGGATGCACCTTGAATCAGCTACATATGTGTTTCTGTTCTGTCATTGAATGTTTGGAATCATAATGCGAGAAAAATAAGAACTCTTTGAATTGAAATTTAAAAAAAATACACTGTGGAATATTGTGTTCATTTCATTTTGAGTGCAGTAAGGAGAATGTGATTGCAGTTGGAAATGTAGTTGAAATTACCACATAATTTCACAGTGTATTTTAGAACCCATGACATAGCTCATGTAATTCAGATTTGCAGAACTAAGAAAGTACATTTTGAGGAAATTCAAGATGCAAAATGTAAGTATATTTTTTGCCATTCTTATTATCAGCTAAGAAGACATGTATATGCCTTGTCACCTGCATGATCTTTGTAGCGACCCCAGTTATGTATGGCATCTATTGCTAGCCTAAGTCTGAAACATTGTATCAAAAAAGTTAATGTAGAAAATTGCAAAGCAGCTGGTGTGTGACAGTCCATGCAGCCAGTGGAGATAAGAATTCTTTGTCATCTTGGCTTATTGGCTCTGAGACCCTTACTTTTGTACCAAAACCTTCAGTTACATTTTGTTTCTTGAATTTATTACCTTGACTTCTAAAATAGTATGTCTCTGATAGATGCAATAGTCCTTGGCCTTGGTATGCTTTATATACACGAGAGCGGTGGTCATAGTCTGCACCATTCCATTTATGGAAAGTTAAGATCATTTCTTCTCAATAACTGTTTCACTGATCAGAATGGTATTTTCAATACAGCAGACATTGCAAATATCACATTCATCCACTTGCTTGTTTGAAAGTTTCATTTGTTACTCAGCAAACTTGTCCACATCATTCCTTTTATCATCTCTTTTTTCAAATAAATGACAAAGGTTTAGTTCAGCCACAAACAAATCTAATAATTTAAAACTAGAACCTAAAGCATCTACTACATCAGTATACATGGTTTGTAATACACTATACTATTTTTAGACACATGTGTCATGCAGTATAAAGGTGTTCAGTGTTGTAAAATACTGCATGATTCTGACAATGTAAAGTTAATGGAGAACAAAATGAGCATATAATAACACTGGTTTCAATCCATTAAGTCCTTCAAAAGTTACTGAGCAGAAATCAGATTTGCAAGGCAAGTTAACATGATATGACCTGATAGATTGCCATGGATTACACTATATGATCCCTCAATATATGTGGCAAGGCATAAAAAAAGCAAAGTGAAAGAATCAGTATTTGTAAAGAAGAAGTTGTTAGTGTTGATAGGTTTCTGTTTGGGAATATCATTCCAACTTTATCACATAAAGCTTACTGTACTACAGGGAAACCTGACATACATGGGAAACTATATCAGTAATGCTTAAAGGATAGATTGAAATCTGTACAAAAATTGGTTAGATTAAGATAACAGTGAAAAAGAATTCAAAAGCATGAATGCCTGAATGATCTCTTTAGCTTGTCAAAATCAGAGAGAGAGAGAGAGAGAGAGAGAGAGAGAGAGAGAGAGAGAGAGAGCTCTTACAGGGAGAAAGTTGGCATTTATGTAGTCAGATCCAGGTACATCATCAATTGGCAGCAACCGTACACGGCTATGGTCAACTGTAAAACAAGAATAACCAATGCCTGCATAACCATGTCATCATCTCATTTGACCATGTCATCATCTTGTTTTTGCAGATGGTTCAAATATACAACTGGACATGATATGTTTTGCTCAGATATGATTGTTCAGAGTTTCTAAAGATCACACTGAAAAAAATCCTCCACATCTGAGCAAAATATATGAATGTTGCTGTTTATTTAGGTGATAATGATATTCTCGGAGCTATATCAAGTACACTATGGATCTAGTGGAGTTATATCTAGTGAGCATAGTCTCTTTAAGTTATATCTAGAGAGCATGGTACACTTTGAGTTATATCTAGTGAGCATTGGTTCTCTTTAAGTTATATCTAAAGAGCATGGTACACTTCGAGTTATATCTAGTGAGCATTGGTTCTCTTAAAGTTATACCTAGAGAGCATGGTACACTTTGAGCTATATCTACTTCATCACTATCATCAGCCAGTATTTACTGAATGAAATTATCATCTAAAGATGAATCACACTGGGATTTAACAGCTATTCTGGCATTTCTAGGTAGCCCATATTATAAATGCTTTTCTTCAAAGCATCTTACAAGTTCTAAAAATCATTTCTGTCTGCATAGGATTGAATCTTATCTGACATTTTGCTCAGCCATGAGTTTTGCTGCCCTCTGAGTTTGGATTAGACATTCTGCTTGATATTGTTGAAGCCTGCCCTCTTAGATGATGAAATTCTATCTTCTATATAGGCCTTTTGTAGCCAATGTTTCTCGTTCAAAAGTCTCTGAACAGCAGTGTCGTTCTCATCAAACCAATCATGATATTTATGCATGGTGCGACTGAGGATTATGGATGCAGTTGAGTTAACACAGAGTCCCTGCAGGATGTCTAGATTTCCTAGACATTCTCTGAGTTTGTATCTATTGTATCCAGTTTGCTGCACAGTTCTTGGCAAATTCCTGTTTCACATTCTCCTGTTTCAATTTGGTGACATGATTTTGGGCACTTTTTGGCCTTGTGGATGTCAGCTAGGCTGGATCGTGATATTGAATTTGGAGACTTACAAGGCTGTGGTCAGTCAAACATTTTGCACTTCTCATGGTTTTTGACATTTGGACATCCTCATGCATGTCTCTTCTCCTGATGATGATGCAGTTAATAAGATGCCAGTGCTGAAGCATAGGTGCATCCAAAATTTCTTGTTGCATTTTGGAAGGCAGAATACTGTGTTGGTGATTAGTAGGTAATTCTGAGGGCATTTCCTCAGTAAGAAGAGTCCACTGCTGTTGCATTTGCCAAGTTCATTTTTGTCAATGATACCTAGCACTGTCTGGTGATCAAATTGGTTTTTTAACCATTTTGCTCATACTCATTCAATTTAAATAAAGTAAATATTTTTTTGTCACATTGTTACTAATACTACATAATCAGAAAATTCTGGTTGGCACTTATTTACTAATATTACATAATCAGAAAATTCTGACTGGCACTTGCTGTCTATAATATGTTGGTTTATGTGTTACAAGAATGTCACTTTAACAATTCTGTGCAGTGTATCAATAAAATATTCACATTTGCTTAACATTCTTAACATGTCAACAATGGAGAATAAAAAGCCATAATACTGTTTGTTGCATTAAAATGCCCTGTCACCAATATTTTTAAACTATAATATACAAGGGATCCATATATAGCTGGTTCAGATTCCATCATAATATTTTAAGAGATTTGGTTTTGGTATGAGGATTTCTTTAAAATTTCATGTGGATTTGAGTCATGATCATAATGTTGAGTGGTGTCCTAATTTGTCCTAAATTGAAAAATGTAGTGCCCTATATTTAAAAAGATCTGGGAACCTGTTCATGCAAAATGTAGGTCTCTACTATGGTTATAGGCAGACATTTTGTATTGCTCATTTAAAAATTATGGTTTAAAGGTAGGGTACAATTAATAAGGTTCCAAGTTTAGTATGCATCATCCATAGAGCATAAATTCGGTTCTGTATTCTCATATGGGAGAAGGTAATTCCTAACTGTGACTGTGTTTCCCTGTTCATGACATCCTATTGTCTTTTGGATTTGTCAAATTATATTCTGAATTAGATAATAATAATAATAATAATGAGGACTTTGTATAGCGCCTAATCTTTAGAAGCTCTAAGCGCTTTACAACATTTGACAACACTTAAAAAAAAGCAACAAAAAAAACCATATATAATGATATGGTTACAAAAATAAAAACAAATACTACGAAAGTAGAAACAGAAAATATGCTGTAAATATTTAAGGCAAGGATACATTATTAGGTCTTTAAGTCTGTTCTTGCAGTTGAAATAGGTGAGTTTTAAGAGCGCTCTTGAATGAGATCACTGTGTCTTTGTGTCTAAATGCAGTGGGCAATTCATTCCACGTTGCTGGGCCCTGGTATGCAAAAGAGCGTTGTCCATATGATTTCATCTTCATAGTGGGAATAATGAGAATACGAGTGTCAAAAGAGGAGCGTAAGCATCTTGCAGGTGTGTACACATGGGTGAGGTCAGATAGGTATGTTGGACTGGAGCCCGTCAGTGAAGCGTAGCACAGAGAACAAATTTTGTGTTTAATTCTGGATCGTATGGATAGCCAGTGTAGGGTACAGAGCAGGGGAGAGGCGTGCTCTGATCGTGGTACTCTAAGGATGATCTGAGCAGCTGTATTTTGAACTTTTTGAAGTTTCTGAAGTAGATATTGAGACAAACCAGACAGAATTGAGTTACAATAGTCCAGTCTTGAAAGTACTAAGGAACACACAAGTGTTTTAGTGGCATCAACTGAAAGATACTTGCGAATGGAGCTGATGCGTCTCAGCTCAAGATATGCAACCTTGCATATGTTCATGACATGTTGGTGCAATGAGAGAGTACTGTCAAGAGTAACACCTAGGTTTCGTACTGACTGTGTGAATTTAATGTTGGTGTTGCTGATATTTATTGTCTGAGGTAAAGGATGTGAATGAGAAAGTCTTTTGTGTTGTAATCAGAATGGCTTCAGTTTTATCATCATTCATCTGCAGCTTGTTACATGTCATCCATGATTTCACATCAGAAATGCACCTCTCTATGCCTTGGATGGTAGCTTCAACTTCAGTTGGATGGCTAGATTTGTATATTTGGGTGTCATCAGCATACAATTGGTGAGACACTGGATGATGATCTATGACACTTGAGAGTGGCTGAGTGTATAGAATGAAGAGAACAGGTCCAAGAACAGACCCTGTGGAACACCACAGCATAGATCAACTGGGCTGGAGTGTTTTCCATTTGCGGACACAATTTGTGTCCTGTTGACCAAGTAGGACTTGAACCATAGTAAGGCTGTATCATGAATGCCAAATACATGCTGGAGATGGTGAAGTAATATATCATGGTCTATAGTGTCAAACGCTGCAGACAAGTCAAGGAGAGTGTTGACTGTACTCTTTCCGCCATCCAAAGCAGAGAGAAGGTCATTGACTACTTTCAGAAGAGTAGTTTCAGTACTGTGGCAAGGGCGATATGCAGACTGTACATTGCTAAAAAGACTGTTTGAATTCAGATGAGATACAAGAACAACATTTTCTAAGATTTTTGTCATGAATGGGAGATTAGAAACTGGGCGGTAGTTCTTTAAATCATTATGGTTGAGTGTTGGTTTCTTCAGCAGAGGCTTTACAATGGAAGTTTTGTAAAATGATGGGAATTCTCCAGATGAGAGAGAGGTATTAATAACATCAGTTAGTGAAGGCAGTATTGGATCCAAGCACTCTAGCAGCAGTGACGTTGGAATCGGATCCAGTTCACATGACTTTGGTGCACTCTTCATCACAATTGTACGTACTAAATAGGTGCCATAGAGACAGGTTCAAATGCTGCTAACGGTTGCCGCTGAAATTCTGTATCGCAACTGTATGGTGATGACGAGTCAACTGAAATTGTGTTGTCAAGTTTATCTCTGATGGTTTGTACTTTGTCATGGAAGAAATTTGCAAACAGGTCCGGAAGGTCGACTAGAGAGAAGGTATTTGGAAATGGTGTACATTTGTTCCTTGACATTAGCTTGTTAGTAATCTCAAATAGCTCTTTGCAGCTGGAACTTTCCATGATCTTAGTACTGTAGTGGGCTGATTTCGCTGCATGGACTATGTTTGTGACATTCTTCTTAGCGGCATCATAGATCTGCTTATGAATAGTGAGTCTGGTGGAAAGCCAAAGTCTCTCAGCTTTATGGTGGTCTCTTTTAGCAGTGCAAAGCTGGTCCCTAACACTGCTATACCACGGAGAACATTTCTGAATTGCTACTCTGCACTTGGTTGCTGGGGCATGTTTGTCGAGCAATGAATGCAGGCAGTTATCAAGTTGTTCTACTGTAGTAGGTAAGCTAGTTGTTAGGTTTGCTTGGATGTCATGCATTAGTTTGGTTCCGTTTGTCATACGGAGGTTTCTCTTAGTAGCAAATAAAGGTAGTAGCGAATAAAGATCTCTCTGATCACTGTTTATTCTGGAATTGGTGTTTTGGGTCCAAATTTCAATCTTTGAATAAACAACTTGTATAATATATAAATCCAGGAAACTAGCTCCCTTTAGGCACAGGAATAACCAGAATTCAGCTTTTGCAGAACTTCGCTTATTTAACTCAAGGGGCCTCAGGTAGCTCAGTGGTCTCAAGTGATTGCCTTTACTGATCATGCCAACACACCTCTGGCTACATGGGTTAGGAGTCTTGTTTTGGCCAATGTGGGGATGTGAGAAAACTTGCCAGTAGCTTCCTGTGGGTCAGTGGTTCTTAGCAGGATTTCCTGGGTTCTTCCTCCACAAGTTATAGTGACTTCCAAGAATATCATCTTTTGTGCTGAGAAATGGCAGTATATATATATATATATATATACTGAGCCTGACAATAATTCTATGTTGTTTGGGTGTTTTTATATTCAATGGCCACATCACAACAGGCACTCTTTATATATGTCTTGTGAATCTATTGCTCATTTACTCAAAAACTTTGAATACATACATCATAATAACAGATTACTGAGGGTGAGAAAAGTCCATGCACACTTCAGAATTAACCACACTGAAGTGAGAGAATCTCAGAGATAGCATTTGTGAGTACATGTCTACACAATGAAGAACTCATCAGTCTATAGTAAAAAACAATAAAACTTACAAGGTAGAATGTTAACAAAGCGGTTCTTCAGACGGTTTTCTTCCATGTCTGCTGCTTCATGGGAATGCATTGGACTCATGGTCTTCAGGTCCTTTATGGAAGAAAAAAGTCATAAAACACTATATTGTGGTCCCTCATGCTAAAGTAACCTAAAGAATACTGCTGCTCACTTAATGATGTAGATATGATTTTGAATTCCATTATAGGTTTACAGCTTTCTTCAGTTAACAGTTACATAAATAACTAATTTCATTCACTTTTACTTCTTGGCATTTGAAAAACAATGATAATATGGTTTTCCATCATTAAATACCCAATTTATAGGTGTAGTATTTATGGCACAGCCTTGCTGGAACATTCTCAGTATAAACTGACCCCTACTAAAAATCTAAATTCCTTGTATTGCTTCTATAAAGAAATTCTTTTTACATAAAGATATGCATATTACTAACCTTAAAGTTGCAGACCAATTAGGCTGGCCATTAAGTGACTATATATTATTAACACTAATTAAGAGTGTTCTTAATATAACTTTTTAGAATTAGTATTGAATAATACATGATAACAAATACTTAAAACACTCCTTGCATTATTTAAATATTTAAGTTAATTTTAATATGTACTTAATAACAGATTAACATTCTATGTACAGTAAAATGATGATTATCTGGACTAATCAGGGACAAATATATTGTCAATATAAGAAAGATCAGGAACATACCGTTTTCCTATATATTCATGATCAGGGACATACATTATATCTATATAGTTACTCAGAATCAGGAACATCTAATTTGTCTATATACTCAGGATAAGGGACATACATTTTGTCTATATACTCATGATCAGAAACATACATGTTGTTTATATACTCAGGAACAGGGACACACATTTAGTCTATATCCTCAGGATAAGGGACATACATTTTGTCTATATACTCATTATCAGTAGCACTCATTTTGTCTATATACTCAGAATCAGGGACATACATTTTGTCTGTATACTCAGGATGAGGGACATACATTTTGTCCATATACTCATTATCAGTAGCACTCATTTTGTCTATATATTCATTATCAGTAGCACTCATTGTATCTATATACTCAGGATCAGGGACACACATTTTGACTATATACTCTGGATAAGGGACATACATTTTGTCTATATACTCATTATCAGTAGCACTCATTTTGTCTATATACTCAGGATCAGGGACAGACATACATTTTGTCTATATACTCAGGATCATGGACACACATTTTGTCTATATACTCAGGATGAGGGATCATACATTTTGTCTATATACTGTCATACATATACTCAGGATGAGGGACATACATTTTGTCCATATACTCATTATCAGTAGCACTCATTTTGTCTATATATTCATTATCAGTAGCACTCATTGTATCTATATACTTAGGATCAGGGACACACATTTTGACTATATACTCTGGATAAGGAACATACATTTTGTCTATATACTCATTATCAGTAGCACTCATTTTGTCTATATACTCAGGATCAGGGACAGACATACATTTTGTCTATATACTCAGGATCATGGACACACATTTTGTCTATATACTCAGGATGAGGGACATACATTTTGTCTATATACTCATTATCAGTAGCACTCATTTTGTCTATATACTCAGGATCAGGGACATACATTTTGTCTATATACTCATGATCAGTATTATTTTGTCTATAGACTCTGGATCAGGGGCATACATTTTGTCTATAAACTCAAGTTTAAATTCTTCATCAAAATTTAGAACTGTGAACATAATTATGGATCTAACATTTGCTTGTTTTATATGTATCAGTAATCAAGTAAATATTAAAATTTTGTAGATGTCTGACATGTTTAAGAGCAGTAAAAGCAGACACAATAAAACATCACTAAGATACTTTAATTAAGATCATATGCTTACACTTCAGACCAATCAGACATCTACTCTGAATATCCATTAAGAATAGGTGTGATGGATGGACACTAATATATATGGGACATTTGTTGTTTTCTTTCTCAGGATAATCAGTCATCCAGATGATCAAAAAGATGCAATGGATGGACATATTATGTATGATCTTCTGAACACAGTGTCAAAGATCTTTAATCAAGGTAAACTTAACTGATGTGGATTCTATTCACACATTTGCTGGTCATGCTGGTTGATTAACTTTTTTAACCATTGATTTTTAGTGGCAGTTAATTACATAGGTTTGGACTGTGGAATACTTTTGAATAGACTGTATTGAATCTTTAGTCACGCTTGAGCAATCTGTTATTTCTGCATGACAAAGAACATTTTATCAAAGTGATATTTACTTAGCAACAATCAGAGACAATGTAAGAAGCAAAAATTCTGAGGACACAACATAATCCATATGAGTCAATCATCTGAATAATCAGCATCATTTCAAATAATTAATACGATTGGCTCGTTTATCACGGAATAAAGATATGTACTCTTATCTTTAAATAAATAGGTCAGAATGGTTATCAAGAACAGTCATAAATGGCATTTTACATTAGATTCTTTATAAATAAACACTGTGTGAAAAATTAGACAATCCAGTAACATCATGTTTTTATGACTTACATCATACTCTTGAGAAAACTTCAGATTGCTGTCTTTGTGGTAGTCTGCGACATACTCTGCAAAGTTAGCTAGGTTGATGGGCCTGGGCAGAGAAAAATTTATTACAATTAACAGACCTATTACAAGGATTTTTAATACGTGTTTATTGTTTCATCTCAAAATAAAATACCCAGTAGCTGAGGGTACAACGTATCTACCAATGAGTCATCTGTGCCACTTTATTTGACATGACACTATTTAAACTAAATTGGTCAAATGATGCATAAAATGTATGGCACATAATTTATAATATCACTTTATTCATGGCAATCAAAAGCTCAGTTTCATGTAAAACTGTTTCATACTTGCCATTATATTCTTTTTCAAGTATGTAAATTGCAGCTCAATTAAAGATATTAGTATGTCTCAAATAGGTATGTCTCACATTACTTTCATAATAATGGCTCCAAATTCATGACTTTTACACATGCTGATATTGATTAGTAGCACACCCACCCACCCACATATATATATATATATATATATATATATATATATATATATATATATAATACATATAATACCATTGCTATGAGTACTTTGATTGATTTCATATAAACTCCCAATCATAAACTTTTTTTGTTATAACTAAAGAGACCTTGCTTTATGGTTTGGTTTTGACACTTTATGGCACAGCAAGACAAGTAGAGTTTTTAGTGCTGAGGCAATTGGAGTAAATTTCCTTGCCCAAGAACATACCATGCTGACCCTGGCTGGTCTTATGGTACTAGATTCGAAACTGCACCCTTTTGGTAATGAGTCTGGCATGATAACCACTGAGCCACTGCAGCTCCAAAAAAACTTATCTCTTTTGCAGCAGTTGCTGGTTGTGGTAGTGGTGATGACAGTGGTGGCAATTCTAAAGATGTTTTTGTGACCCAATAGAATAACAAGTAAATGGCCTATGACAGGTTGCTAAGCTTTGCTTTGTCCAAAAGATGTGTCACTTCATACAATGCTTTTATGTATTAAATTTAACAGTATCAAACAAATGATATACACACAAAGGTTAATGCAGATCATGAGAGTGAGAAATATAGGTTACAGTAATTTAATTTCAGGTAATAGTGTCTAAGGAATTGAATTAAACACAAAAGGTTAATGCAGATCACTGGAGTATAAAATATAGGTCATAGTAACCTAACTGATTTAAAGTTGTAGTACTTCATGATACATCTAGGCTACCAAGTTACATGACTTTGCAAACAACAATGTCTAAGAAACAGAACTAAATACAACAATTAACACGGGAGACCTAATTCTAACAGAAGCATGAAATACTGTACTCTGCATGGTGCATCTTTATGGGAAGTTACACAGGTATGAAATTAATGGTATCAAAGAAATTGAGATAAACTCATCATAGAGAAGGTAAACTTAATGCAAAAGCTTTCTGTTGAAATTGGTCAAATTCTGTTTAGCAGTTTTGAGAAGTCTTCTAAGAGGTTTTCTATTTTTAGCATTGGTGGACATATTTGAAGTTAGATTATCTGAACAATGAAGTTGAAAGATTAGAGACAAACTGAACTTGAAGGTCTCACCAATATCTATATGCTTAATAAATATAGCTGAAATCCAATCACAATCAAAGGAGTTATTGTGTAGATGAGTCTGACAATCAGGGACTAGAACTGATCAATTGCAAACTTCATACCAAGTGTGGTTCAAATCTAAAAATAACTAAAGGAGTTACTGTGTAGAAATAAAACCAGGTAGGTCTAAGAATCAGGGGCTATAGCTGTGTAAAACAATGATATAGAATGTTTATAACAAAACTCAGGCCAGGACACATCAATATCTAGCTGCAAACCAAATTAGCTAGAATCCAATAATAATTAAAGGAGTTATCATGAAGAAATAAAGAAGGGATGGATGGATGTAACAAATGATGAATGCAGAAGGACAGTCAGGAAAGCCCAGTATACTTTTTCATTTATTCTGTGAAAAGCAAAGAACAAAAATAAAAACAATATAAAGACAATCATATTAAAAAATTAATAGAAACAAACAGTAAAATGTGATCAAAGGATTGAATCACAAAAATGATTATCAATCCTATTATTTTCTTCTGTAACACATGAAAATCATTTGCCCAGTCAGACAAGCAGACATATTATTATGTTGTTTGATAAATCCCTTGTGCTGGAATAAACCAACCACATTTCTTTTCTGTTTGCATAAACTGAATTTGTTCAAATAGCAAAAACAGTTACCTCTAAAAATGTCCATTGTTGTATATCACTGATTCAATAAATTTTGATACTGCTAAAATTTAATGATGCTGAAATATTGTAATTTGCATTAACAGGTTAATTATGCAAAATTTTCATTGAACTTCCTTTCTGGGAATAATATAATCCTCCATACAAGATATACTATAATAATAATGTACATAATCATTATTTTACATGCAGATATTATGTACTGTGCCAAATCACAAATACTAAAATCAAATAAATTAACTATAGGTAACAGTTACAAAGATAAAAATCAATTAATGTTATATTTGAGACCATTTAATTATAGCTGGGAGCACTGGTGAAAGAAATGTTTAATCAACAACTCTAATGTATTTCCACAAAATAAATCAATTCTTTAATTAAGCTATGTATAAACATTAACTAATCTACTGTTCTATCTCACTTAATGGTTACATGAACAAAACAGACAAAAATGTGTAATTTTGTTGCCTAGTCCTAAACCAAAGGCCAGTTTGAAGTGAAGGAAGTTTTGATGTATGATACTTACAATACATTATCACTTACCTCTCCTTTCTTACTTTAATCAAATTTTCCATATTTGATCCAGTGGCATCATCTAATAACCTACTGGCCTTTTTCCTTAAAAATAAAATTGATACCACTGCATGTTTTATTTCAAAGAATGCTAGGGCTGTGTAACTTATTTTAATTTCCAGTATTAAAGGCATTGTACAGGATGATATAGGTTTGAATTCACCAACCTGTTTGAATGTAAAGACCCAGAACAAAAGCTGATCTAGGTTGGTTGGGGCAGGTGTCAACCCTGTGACCCACTGACCCACTTAATATTACTACTCACTAATTCATATCCACAGCCTATGGGTTTATTAAAGAATAGGAATATATTTTTCATGATTGCAGACTGTGTCCAGAATACCTAGTGTAAAATCATGTATATAGAAGGAACATGGACTATATTTTGCAGCTAAAATGGACAGCAATTTAGCATAATTAAGGATTTATTAGAAAGGCTGCACCATAAGATAAGAGGCACAAATGGGCCTTGTATTGGTCATATGACCATAAAATTAAACTGGGGGAAATAAAAAAATACACATATATGATAGATATCTGTCTTCCAAGCAAGTTTACTAGAAACAAGTACAAAAAACCTATAGTGAGTATCTAGTTGTCATGCATTGTAACATTAATGTTATAAGAGTCAGATTTATGCAGAAAAGTTTTAAGCATGGTAGCTATAATACTGGAATGGGATAGGATCCTGATTAGAATGAAACATCTGTATTACTGAGATTAAGAACCTTTTGAAAGTAAGCAAATACAAGGTTTAGGTTCCATGAAGGTGGTTACAGATTCCAGAAAGGGTTTGAGGGGTTTAGTTCATGTCCCCCTTTTCCTTTTCATTTAGTATACCATTTACTGAAAAACAAAAGTTTGCCATTGTAAGATGCATCAATTACCTTTCAAATCAACCCTGTGGAAAGTGACAAGTCAATAAAGTCCTCGTCCTTTAGTGTCCTTTGTAAATAAATTTCCATGTATTCATTAATGTAAGTGTCCAATGCCTAAATCTGGAACATCAAATCAATATATTAAATTGGTATACAACTTACAGATTATTACGTTTCCTTTGCCACAGGACAATGATGACAACTATGACAATTAATGCTGTCGCACCACCTGCAATGCCCCCAGCTAATGCTTCGACAGAAGGAGGTGGCTGAACTAGATAAAGCAGAGACTTTATTGGTTAGTATATATATATATATATATATATATATATATATATATAAACTTTTACTCAAAACCACACTTAATTTTGAAATATTTTGATTGTTAAATCAACACTGCTTAAAAGTTTGGATTGAGTTATGCAACAGAAGTTTTCTGTTGCATAACTGGATCCAAAACATTTCAGCAATGTTGATTTATCAATCAAAATATGTCAAAGTAAAGTGGTTTTGAGTATAAGTTTGTTACAGTTTTGTTTCTGTTTTTAAGTAATTGTGGTCACATAATCTGGAAGTTAAATAAGCTTAGAAGATGCTCACAATCAAATCAGTCCATTTCATACCTCTGATGTTTGGTTTTCATTTATGTGCAAAGGATTTCAAATTCTAAAATTATGATACAATCAAGAGTAAATGATGTAAAATATTTTTTCCATAATGTATGATTTATATCCACTAAGCATGGCAACATCTATAAAAAGGATGAGGGCTAATGGCCATTTTCTGGGTCGGTGGGTCAGCTTAGAGAATATTGTGTAAGTCACACAATAGGTAGATGAATTTTCATCTTACAGATGAGGGTAATTTCCATCCCAGAAACAGTAAGCTATGCAATAGCAACATGTAACATATTACTGATATTAAACTAGCTGCATTCACAATATCATGACATAATTGCTATATCAAGTTCTAACATAAAGAGTAATAACTCCATGTATTGTGAAAACAAATGTTTGAAGATTTCTGAAGTTTAATCCATATTGGATAAAACAGCAGCATTTCTCCAATAGAAAAAAATAGTTCCTATGCTAGGACACTTTGTGGATTTCAATAAGTCATGTAAACCCTTTCCCATTTTTGGTAATAGCCACTATACTTGATAGCATAAGGACATAATTTTTTCAAACGTTTTTGTACCAGAATGATTTCTGTCTGATTTGGTCAAAATTTAAACAGCAGTTTCTGTTATGTAGTCAAACTTCATTTTTTTCATAAATAGTTTTAGTACCTGAAGGTGGATTGGAAGAATTGTACATGCATTAAAGGTATTCCTGCCAGAATGTTTTCTATGAAGTTTGGTCACATTTTATTCAGCAGTTTTGGAGAATTAAGTTTGAAGGTTTTTCTTTTTTGGTTAACAGTGGCATATTTAATGGTTAATGAGTGGATCAGTATCATGTCTATAAATCTAAATGGTCTTTATGACAGAATTTAAAATTTTTGAAAATTCTATTCAGTAATTCTGATGAAGCTATTTAAAGGGTATTTTATTTTGAGTAATTGTGGCCATATGTAGTGGCAGTTTAACATCATTTGTACAAAAATAAAAGATGGCTTTTGAAATGAATAGAAGAAAAAAAAATCAATTTTTGCCAGATGTTGGAGAGATTAAGGAATATGTATGATCCACAACAGATTGACGACCATACCATTTGCTCCATTGGCGTTATGCCAGGTGAGCTATATATTGATTTGTTAGGCACAGTGATTTGGTGATACATGCATCTTCACATGATGACCAATATCATGACAATCAATTAAAAACAGACATTAATTAAACTCATGTGATTGGATAATATACTTGCATACAAGATAAAAGATAAAAAAGACCATAACTCTCCCCAAAAATTGCAGGTGCAAAGTGATTTTCTTATATGTACATCATCAGGTGATGAATATAATAATGTCAAGTGTTATGGTAGCCATCCAAAATCTATGGGACGAGCTGTGATAATGAGATTGTGTGATGGCTGAATGGATGGATGGATAAGAGTTATTGCATATAGTATAGTCACATTAAGTTGCAAAACTATCATGCCTATTACAAGAAACAATAAACAGCCAATTTCAAGATGCAAAGCTTACAACTCATTTAGGACTTAATTCCAACAACATGCTTATATCTATGTTTAAGCAAATTAAATGAACTACGTATAATGTGTAGGCTTTAAGCTATATAAATTACATGCAAAATTGAAAGGAATGATTCTCTACAGTCCAAAAGGTATCTCCATTAATTCAATATAAGACCATTTCTTGTTTTTAACTCTGCATATTGAAACCTGAGCTCCAATATTCTTAAGTGACAAGATTTTTGAATTAGACATTGCAGCAACCATGTCTGACATCAGATCAGCACCATTTTCATTTAGGACAAACTAGACACCAAGATATTCAAGATAGCTGCATTGGCAGCCATATGGATGCTTGGCTTTCAAATATGGCCGCCACAGCTGCTATCTTGAAAAATTTTCATTTAGGACCAACTAAACAACATAAGAAGTCTTCTCATGAAAAACCCATGTCAATATAACTTTCCCGGAGAAAGAGAAGCAGCTTTGGTGGCCTATTGGATGTCTGAATATCACCAATTTCACTGAAGACCAACTAGACCTAAGGATGAATCCGTGTGTGTATGCATGTGTGTGTGTGTGCATGTGTGTGTCTGTGTGTGTGTGTGTGTAAAGTTTCATACAATCATCCAAGTAGTTCAGGTGCAGTAACTTGTGCTAACTGATCAATGGATAACACATCCCATAAGCAGTTCTAGCCTATAACCAGCAAAGTTAGAAACACACATACAATGACAATGCTTTAGGTTTCAACTTATTTTCAGTGCTATGTCAAATATGAATCAGATCCTCTCTTAGTTTCAAATTTAAATTTTTGTCACAATTTCCAAACAATATTCATAAATATATAAGTTAGAACATCATTATAAAAACTAATAATTTTTATTAGCACTGTTTAAGATGATATTGGTTATGTTGAATATTGAAATAAAAGAAGTTTTACATTTGTCTGGATTGAAATTTCATGGATAGATAAACCCTGAGTACCTATTACAAGCACTGGCAAATTTAATTAAAGGTTAGGTTGAGGTTATGATACAGATCAGAGCTTGTGATGTTAATGCTAACTCTCAATAAATAAAGTTAACAGTTCAGTTGTATATTTCATGAAAAAGTTGAAGTATAGCATATGTAACTGAATTGTGATGTAAGTTCTTAATCAACATACTATACTTTGATCATTAGCTATCAATAGAAGAGTTATGATACAAGAACTTCTATATTATGTTAACTTACAGATACTAACTTCTATTTTATAAGTAATACTTTGTCATATTCATTAAGAGGAAGAGGATAGCTTAAAGAAAAGACAGTGATACTGCACCAGGTGATGCCGAGAAATTCATGCTGCTCACTTCCCCATCAAAACCATTATAGGCAAAAACCTGGAAAAAATGTCCCCGAAAAAGATTAATGCTTCTCCCAGCAAATATCAATGCATTATTAAGATATTATGTATATCAATATTTTTTTTTAAAGTTCTGGTACATGTTTTTGTCCACCTATGTTTCATACCTATTATCAAATAACTATTGATTATGATTTTACTATAAAGCAGGCAATATGCTGAAACCACTTCATACAGCAAAACAATCCATATGAAATATGCATATAATTTTGATTATAATCGCTCTCTAACTTAATTAAGCATCTCTCTGGTTGAAGCTGATATTATTCAGTTGCTTATTTCAGTCAAATTTGATCAAGTCCATGATCAGCTTTATTTGTTTAAATTTGAGCCAGTATGCTTTCTTTGAAGTCTGGTCACATTCTATTCAGTAGTCTTTGAAAAGAAGTACTTTGAGGTTTTTTCTATTTTCAGCAATTGTGGCGATATTTAATAACAATCTGCATCATTTGTATCAGACTGAGAGGTCTTCATGCCATGATACTTTGTGCCAAGTTTCATCAGATTTTCTTCTGTGATTTTGGAGAAGAAGCCATTTAACGGTTTTCTTTTATTGGTAAAAGTGGCCATATTTGATGGTGGATCAACATTATTGTTCAAAATCTGAGAAGTCTTCAGGACAGGATGGTTTCTATCAAGTTTGGTCCAGTTCTGTTCAAAAGGTTTGAATAAGACTTAATTTTAAATGTGTTCTATTTTTAATAATGGTGGCCATATTTGTTGGCAGATCAGCATTAAAAGCCCTGCATTGCTAGGATGCTGAGACTGTACCAAATTGGTCAAAATTGGTGCAGTGGTATTTCAAAAAATGTTTAAAATAGCACTAGTTTGTAGACACACAACAATCCACACAAAGATGTACAATGGATGCTGGGCCACACCATGAGCTTACATGGACATTTAAGATAAAAACAAGAGGCTGAAGTGGGCCTGAGATTGATCAGCTAACATCTACTTAACAGTCACATTTAAGTTTAACCAGGCTAAGTAGGATGATGTCAAAATTTCTTTGAATTATAATGATTGCTTACAGTAATGTGTTCTTTGAAGGGTTTTCTATTTTTATGTATCAGCAGCCATGTTAGATGGTACATCAGCATAATTCTGTACACATCTGAAAAGCCCTTGCACATAAATACTTTCTATCAAATTATGTCTTATTCTTTAAAGGGAATTTAGGGAAAAAAGTGTTTTAAAAACAATTCTGAAATAACAGTGGCTATATTTGATGGTTGATAATGGATTATTTGGACAGTCCTTCATGCCAATACAATATGTCAAATTTGTAAAATTCTACCAAGAATGTTTTGAACAGAAGTCATCTGAAAGGTTTTCTATTGTTTGTAACATTTGCCATATTGGATAGCATATTACCATTATTTGCATACATTTGAATATCCCTCATACCAGAATGCATTTAATCAAAATTGATAACAGTTTGCTTAGTGTTTATAGTGAGGAGTTTGTCTGATGGTTATCTATTTTTAATAATACTGGCTACATATGATGGTGGATCTGCAACATTTTAAAATGAATAAAAAATGATTTTGTGCAAGAATGCTTTCTGATTATGAAGACATTTGAAGATTGTTGTTTTTAGCAATGGTCATGACATGTGAGAATGGATCAACATCATCCATGCAAATCTTAAAGACCTCAATGTTAGGATGTTTTCTATTTAACATATTTAAATTCTGCTGAGTCACTTTTTAAAAGAATTACTTAAAGATTTGTCTATTTTAATTTAAGTAGAGGCAACCATATTGGATGGTAGAACAGGATAATTTGAAAAACAAGACTAAATAACTTTAAGCTAGGATTTTTTCCTTCAAACTTGGTCAAATTTTTCTGAGCAGTTTTGACATGTCATTTTATTTAATTGCTTGCTAGCTTTAGTGAAAGACAGATTGGCTCCATTTGCATACATTTTTAAAGGTATTATATACAAATGTAAATTTTGTCAAATTTTGTCAAATTCTTTTAAGGGAGTTTTTGAGGAGGTGTTTCAAGATATTCTATTTCTAGTTGTGGCTGCCATATGCGATATCAGATTGGAATAATTTGTTAAAACTAGAAAGACCTTTATGCTTGGATGTTCTCTGTCGAATTAAATTTAATTCAGTGAAAAGGTTTTTGAAAGTAGAATATTGTTCATTGTGCCTGCACATACTGTAGTAATTACATGCTCTCTTTCTTTGGTAAAAACTCTCATAAAATTATTCATTATTAGCAAGCACCTTGATTCTAGCATGCCACATGGGAAGGAGTCAACTCCTGAATCTCACCTAAAACCTCATAATTATCTTGGAATGTGTAATGTACATGTATGCCTACTGGCTTCTAATGCTTTAACTTTGGCAGTTAAATAAATCTTACAATGGGATCTTACATGTATTTTATTCAGTGCAAACATTTAGGGAGGGAGGGAGGAAGGAGAGGGAGAGGGAATGTGACTGTAAACTGAAGAGCAAGGTTAATCTTTCTGTGTGTAAATAAACTTACTTTCTGACATCAACAGTATGCCTTTACTATGATGAGCTCTAATCTCACTAATTTTATCCATGTAATAATCTGTGAACAAGCACAGTACAGGACCATATTTTGGAATCTGAAAAAAGTGCTTTTTATACCTATGTTTACTATTATTAGGATGGCGTGCACATTTAATTGTGAAACAAAAATAAACAACAAAACAACAACGCCCAAAACATCTAGGATGCTCTGTGGAGATGATCATGGCACAGAACTACCTATACACACATCATTTGTTTTGTGAAATATTGAATTCATTGTTGCAAGACTTGTTAAGATATAACTAATGCTTGTTAATCCTGTTCTTTTACTGCTTATGTTCATAAACTTATTTTATTTCACATTTTGTTTAGTTTTTGTTCTGTGCTTCAATTACAAATACATGAAAGAGACTAGTAACTTGTTTTTCTACTCTGTCATAATGCTTGCAAACCATGCAAAATACCAATAATGATCACATGGATATTGATCATGACACTAAACAATATGTTATTGTATCAATATTTGCTTTTATTAACTTTTCTTTGGACAGCAAACTTGGTCCTTTGTTTGATTCAGTGCAGGTGCAGTATTTGATATTTCTTTGTTGCTATGATGTGAGCAATACATCATTGACCTGATAATTTTTTCGTGATGATTTCAAATAACCAGTACTTGCTAGAGGTCTGATATTCAGTGAAATAGTTATGTGCTGTTCAGGGACATTTGCAATTTATTTACTTTGTCTTGGAAATTAACCTTAATGCTTATTTAATTTCTTATCTTAATTCAAAGTATTTAATACTTCTTTGTGACCATTCAGTGATCAATGTTCCACTGATTCAAGATAGTGTGTCAAGGTAAATAGTGCAGCCAAATTAAGGCTTTGATGCACTAAACATAGAAAACTGCATTGTTTAGGTAAATGTGCGATCAATGTACCTCTCTTTGGAATAAAAATTTGGTTCTGTGTTTTTTGTTCTCATCTTCAATCCCAGAATTTGGTACTGTATTACATCAGCTACAGTAGTCATTTAAGTTTTTACTATTTTTAATATTGATAGCCATACTGGATGGCTGACTGTCATCATTTATACAAATTGAAAGGAATTGGTGGTTTTGGTGAAAAAGTTAAAACAGTGTATATTAATAGATTATGGCATGTGAAGGATAAGGGATTCAGAGCCATACCATAAACTCACTTGACAAGTTACAGCAATGTAAGCCAGTATTGTGGTGCTTATAGTTCCACATGAGATGGCAGAGTCAAGAGAATGAATGAATCAATGAATGAATTAAACACAGAATTAAGCATAGAGAATGTACAAGTTTATGATTAAAGAATGATCATATTCAACTTTATCTTATCTGTCTTATGAGGAATGTGCAATTGGTGACATCAGTAGTTGAATACAAAATTCTTACCTTAATTACAAGATACATATTTTTAAATATCTTAAGATAATAGCAAAACTACATAGACCATTCATTATGATATACTTACATTAAATCTATACAACTCTTTACGTTGAACTTGGAAATCTGTACTGTATGTGTGACTTTCATCATTAACACTTGTTATATTTCTCTTGCTTATCTGAAAAAAATAGTAATGTCTCCAAACTGATATGTAATCTATGGAATTAGAATATTATATTTAAAATATTGATATATTGATTAAAACTATTTACTTCACAGATACATCCATCAATAAGAAGCAATTCATGAGCAAATTCTAAGTCAAACAGGGGCCACAACTTTATTAATTTTTTTTTTTTTTAAATGGTTAAAATCAAAATTTATTCCTGGTCTCCTAAATATAAAGCCTTATCCTCAAATTTGATTTCAGTCCTTAAAGTTGATAACATGTTTTGTGCAAAATTGTCATTTGTAATAGACTCCCATAACAGGATAGATGGACATATGCACCTCAATCAATGTGGCAAGGCATAAAAACATTATGATGAAAGTATATCAGTATTTCCTTTTACTCAAACTGGCAAGACTGATGCTACTTCTTGTTTCAGACATTTTCTGATTTCTTCCAATTTATAACTAAGTAAACTGAAGAACAGTTACTATCCATATTATAGAAGAAATGATGTGTTTCCTTGCACATACAAATCCCCCAGCCAATGGGATTATACCTGAGTAGCTGCCAATATACAGGCTGGAATAAGGATAATGCAAAATGTATTCAAGCATAAAATTAGGTCACAATAACCAAATTTTGTTATAGCTAAAGTACTCTCTTTGAGATGTATGCACAAACTACATTGTGTGATATATTGAGAGTATAAAACATCAGTAGCTGAAAGCACAAAAACTACTCAAGCCTGAAAATTACCCTATTTTGGCCTAGTTTTGATTTGGAAGGATTAATCACACTGATGTGCATCCACTTGCCAATTTTCATGAGTGTAGTTGCTACAGGGCCTAAGATACTAAGGTCACAACACACAGCTGAAAATACATGTATAAATGTTGCTCAAGCATGAAACTGTGATGACATGGATTTAGCTGCTGTTGTTGCCAGTTTAATGCCATTTTTCAGCATGTGATTGGCTATTAAAGGTGACCAGACCATAACTGGTGGAGGAAGAACCAAGGAAAACCCTGGTGAGAACCACTGACCCAAGCTTTCTCAAATAACCTGTGTATTTGCTTGTGTGTGCATTTGTGTATGTTCGAACATATTATTGTTATTATTAGCTTGTATTTTATATGCACAAAATAGATGAACTTAAGGTAGATTAGTTCTCATTTATAATTAATTGTGTAACCCTCTGAAAATAATGTCTTTATTCTTACCCAAGTTGATTAATTTATCAATATACTCCATATGTGTTTGAAATGTCATATAACATGTGTGTGCCTCTTTGACAAATCTGTATGATGCATGCAAATGAAACAATGATTTAATCTTTTCTGTAATGTTGCACACACTCCACAGATATGATAGAATAGTGCCATGATTGGATATCTCCATAAATTTTTTCAAATTACTACATGCATCAACCCATGAATTTCAGCCATTTATATATACTGCAGTAATTGTTTATATATCAAAGATTGTTTGCACTTGCTCTGCTACAGTTTGCATAAAATATCATCTGTCAAATATTCTCTGCCAATATAAAATATTCTCAGACTAACTCTGCCACAAAATAATAATATCAGCAGAATATTTGACACATTGTTGTGGTGATCAATAATCTTATTGTTGCAGTTGTGCTGATCTTGTATTATAGCCACAACCGATATTATATTCCTAATTTAAAACATCTGTCTGTAATACAATAGTGGCCATTTTATTTACCACACGAGCGCTGATGCAGGACATGATCTTTATAAACAATCACAAATTTGTATACATATTAGAGTTGTAACATATGTTTTTGTCAGTTACTGATATAGGTCACAGTATTCTATCCCCTATGAATTTGGTCGTATATTAGTAACTTTCATTGATTATAGACTATGGATTTGCATACATACACACGCTATTTTGCATGATTGAAAGTAATGTGGAATATTAGGTTGTGACCTATACCACCCACATATGTCAGTGAATGCTTTCTAAAACATGCTATAGTGTAGAAACCATTCTCATCTCATCACAGTGGCCTTGGCCTTATTTCTTTCCAAAAGTAAATACCAGCCACAAAGTTTGCCTGAAGCATGTGATGTAGAATTGATGGTATTGTGAGGAAACCATTTTTATTGTTTTGTTAACAGTGACTTAGATCTTTTACCTGTTACATGACTAGGCTCATACAAAGTAACAAAGAAAAGAGTGAAGCCAACAAACTTTGTAAATTTAACAGAATAATTTATTTCCCTAGAAAACAAGGTCAAAATATGAAAAAGGACTTATGGTTTGTGAATCTAATCCAAAATTTAATCCTAGAATTTAAAAATATAAGTCTTATCATAAAAAGTTCTAAATTAATCAAAGTTCGAATCCTGATGAATCAAATTTTGAATCCCGATGAAGTCCCAAGATGGAAGACGATGATGACTTCATCTATAATCTCTTTTATGTTGATGTGTCAACAGTTCCTTTTTGAATTCAAGAATAAATAATCTGGCTTTAGAATTCTGAATAATTTCCAAGAAATGTCTTTGTCCTAGAATTCAAATAAGTGCTAGATAAAGTCTCTAAGGAAAATAAATTATTTTAAATAAAAACTCAGTTCAAATTGGCAACAACAGAAAACACCTCTGAGCTCTGAAGGTGTGAAATTTTGACTGAATTAAATCACTATAAAACGCTAGTTTTAAACACATCTCTAGATCACGTGACAGGGTTATGTGGTAACTTAATTCGAATGGTGCAGTAAGACCACAGGTCAACTGTCACGTCCACAGTGGATGAATGAATTTTACTATAAGATTCAATAATAAAAAGAATTTAAAAATACATTGTTTACAACAGAGCTGACTATGCAAGCCAATATGACATTGATTACGACCAATAATTTTTCACTCTGTGTTTACCAATTTTGAATCAAGGTCAGAACTAGGTCAGCTAAAAATAAAATGTTGCAATCATGACTTGTTTTACTGTGAGAATAAAAAGAACTCAGCCAGAACTGAACTGAATTTATAAAAAAATTCAAATCCCACAGACAAAACTATCATAACAGTAACATGTAATGCAATAAAATAAAATAAAAAAATCCAAAACAAACAAACAAATAATTAAATTACATATATGTAACATACCTCTTTGCTTCAAAATCAGTATGGTTCTTTCTAACTTCAGTTGCAAGCCATCCACAAATTTTGGTAACAATAGATGATGGAAAATTCTAGTTATGTTGCAGAAATAATTTTCTTCTTTCAGTCAGTGACCTTGACATTTCACTTTTTGAGCTAGATATTTACAGGGTTCTCCTTAATCCCAAGTACAAGTCATCAACCAAGTTTGTCGATGGCAGAGAGCTCTAATTATTGATCAGAAACTAATTTTCCTCTTTCAGTTACAGTGATAATAACCTTGAAGTTTGAGCTCGTTAGCTTGAAATCATTATGATTCCTCCATACCCCAAGTTCAAGTCATCCATAAAGTTTGGTAACTTTAGATGGTACACAGCTCAAGCTATTGTGCAGCAATCAAAATTGGAAAAAGAGAGATGATTGGACAGAAGGGTGTATAGATAGATAGACATGCAACATGATAATATGCACAACCTTCTGACATATAGCAAACATGTTAAACAGAATGACATACATTTGCTTAAAAATGAAGTTACAATTCAGTTGTCTGTGCAATAGTGAATTTTGCAAATATATTAGTATATTTTACCTCAGAAAATGTGCCATTAACCATTTCTTCCTGCTGAATGATGAAACCCTTTATAGGACCATTCCTCTCTAGGATCCCTGGCAAACTCCATGAAACTATTGCAGTGGCATAGTTATCACCTCCAGACCCTTCTGCTATGCTGAGTTTGCTAACTATGCCAGAAGCTACAATGACGGAAAGCAATTATTCATTTGAAATATTTTAAAGATTCCAAAGATATAGATTAGAGTTTATAAAGGAGATACCAGCATCTGGTTATTGATGATGTATTTGCTATCACCTGATGTATGGCAATGAAAAGTGAAGCTGGATAATTTTGTTTCATTCTCAATGTTAGGAAATTTATAAATAATCAGGAGTATAATAAAAAGGAACACAAAATTACATCAATTTTGTTTCATGGTTACTAAGACTGGCAGGCATGACTGGTTGTTCCTTTATAATAAAGCTGTTTTAAAAAAAATCACTTTAAAAAGTCAAATAAGTACCATAGTTTGTTTCCTCAGATTAAATGCTACGAGGAACAGGTTTAAATACCAAGTATGGTTAGAATCTGATCAGAAAAATGGTCTCTAGAATCTTTTCAGTTGCAGGCAATCAAATGCAGGATTAACTAATTGCTCTATGTAGATGCCACTCATAGCTGAACTCATCCAAGATCTTAATGGTGTAAGTTTAAATAACAGATCTTGTCAAAGAATGAGCAGACATATAGCCTGTAGAGTGTTTACAAGTTCAGCCAATCAGAACAAGATCATCTCATTAATATGCACATTGTTTATAACGGAACCCATATGAGATGTTGATGACAAGCTTACATACAAAGACGCATGAAAATCTTTTAAAATGATCTCTAGAATGTCCATAAACTCACCAATCAGATGTAAGATCACCTGTTTAATATACATGAATGTCGCTTATAATCTAATCCTTAGAGATCTAGATGATATAAGTTTACTTACAGAATCAGATTAAAATCTGATCAGAAAAATTTCTTCTAGAATGTTCACAACCTCAGTCAATCAAATACAAAGATCAGCTCATTAGTATGCATTGAAATAAAATCCCAGTGATCTTGACAATGAAAGCTTACATACCAAACATATCATGATCTGATCAAAAATATGACCTCTAGAGTGGTAACATGTTCAGCCAATCAGACGAAAGATCATCTTATTAGCGTGCATGAACTTCACTCTTAATAAAACTTATTAAGGAGCTTAATGATATAAAACAATATTGTGAGTCTGACCAAACTGAATTTGAAATATGTGTTCCACAATGGTAGCAAGCCAATCAGATGTAAGATTACCTCATTATAATGTGCAAATCTTGCTCATTATCAAAATAAAATGAGATGTTGACAATATAAGCCTACATTCCAAGTTTAATCAAACACTGAAGCAAAAGCACTGCTTCAGGATTATCAACAAGTAAAGTGTGACAGATGGAACAACATACTGTCACTATAGAAGGTTGATAATCTGATATGTTCGTTCATTATCAATGACTGCCCGTACTGAGATTTCCTGATTTTTCAGGAGTAAGCTTAAACAAATATGTCATCAAGAACATGACGTAACAATCAATGAAAGTTTCTGCTTCACCAATTAATACATAAATCTGCTAGTAAGAGAAACTTTGATTGGCTTATATAAACAGTGTAAAATGTCATGTTGTGTCACGATGTCATGAAACATTTACTCACACTCATAGTGATTGGCTAAAACAGGTTTTTTTCATGTACCTGAGCAATGAAGAAATATTTGCTATGAGAGATACAAGCTAACTAGGCCTTATTGCCAAGTGAGCTAAAAGAAAGACACAGAGAATGCAGCATTCTACACTAGTCAACAACATCTGGTTAAATATGAAGCAATTTAGTTCAAAAGTTACTAGTAGTTAATTCCTCCAGTGGGATAATAGGCATTATGTTAAGCAGATTAGACTTGTAAAACTGCTAATACAATGTTGGCATTTTTAATATGATGACATTATGAAATTATACTGAAACTCAACCAATTTTTCTGAGCTAAATTATTATTTTGTAGCGTTTGTCACATAAAATTAACTTTTATAATGTGTTTAAAGTTAGCAACACCATTGCATTTCTTCAGAAATATCTGGAGGATATGTACATTAAACTGGACATAATGAACCAGCCAAGTTTCCATAACTTTTTCTTTTCTCCAGAAAGCCCAATCAATGTGTTTGTGTTCCAGCAATTTAAAATTCTCTCTCTCTCTCTCTCTCTCTGATGCACATATTTACAAATGCATGGAAGATATTTGTTTTGCTAATGCTACAATAAGAAATAATTGAACTGTTTGGCCATGGATGAAACAATGGATCCTATAGTCTGATACAATCTGTCAATTTATAATAATTGATGGACATTTTGTTTGGTTTAAAATTCATGTATTGACTATTAGTAACTGTGTGAATTTTTTAATGGGTTTGCCATCTATTCTAACCAATGCAGATAGTGTCCTGGCATTTAGTAATTCCTGAACAAACCATTTATGACTACCTTAATGTATGTAAGGTTTAGGACAGGAACTGTTATCTGTTATTTCTAAACACTTATAACATTATAACCTTTTACATGTCCCAACAGTTGCAGAAACAGACCTTTGAGATATAATTGGCAAGATTACCGCATGTTACACAAGCAGTGACCAGATCTTGTTCAGTTAACAAGGCAGTCTACTGTTATACACTACACTAATTGACTTTATTTTGTTATTTTTGTATGCACATATTTTTCTCTAACATCAAATTAACATAAAGGTAATTAAAAGCTTTCTAGTACATGGGCAGCATGGTCATGTGAGACTTTACATAGACCTGAAGCACATACACTGTGCCCATTGTGCTTCGCCTCACTTAATATATCATTGTTCATGCTTGAAAGATATAATGGACTAATCTGAACTTATACATCAATCTGATCTTGTTCAGATTTTACAATAATACATAGTATATTACAAACAGCATCTTAGCTATATTCTCTGTGCTGTTTTATTTATTTAATTGCTTTGCACTGTCAAAAGATGATATCTATTTATTACAAATTGTTGCTATCCATATAATAAGAGTACCATGAATGGTACATTATATGCTCAACCCATGTTTACGTAGATAACTGAAATTTCTGTGCAGAATCCATTGGTTTCTTGTGGTTACTGTGACCTTGAGATTGTACCTTTTAAATTAAATAGGCTTCTACCTTAGCCAAATTGCAAGCTATCCACAAAGTTTATTTCAGGTTTGATTTGCAGAACTAATGCTATTATGTCAAAACCATTTTTCCTTCTTCAACATTGACCTTTTACCTCAAAATTTATAGGCTTATTATTACCCCAAGTGCAAATCATCCACAACGTGGAAGCTGTTCTCAAATTCTGGTATCTGTAGATGGTGGAGAATTTGAGTTATTGCCAGGGAACAATTATTTTTCATTCAGTCACTATGACTTTGATCTTTGACATTTTGACCTTGATATCAATGGATTTCTTCTTTATGTCACAGTTTGGTAGCTGTAGATAGACAATTTGAGTTCTTGTGAGCAAACAGTTGGCAACAGATAGATGTATAACAGGATGATAAAACTAACAGACATTTATTATAGAATCAATAAAGCTAAAGATCATTATTATCATTCCATTATTTTTGACTCAGCACAGACTGTGATTTAAACATGCTAGAAAGTATTACTTCAACTGGCAAAAATTTGCAGTCTGGTTGTTTGAGCACATTTCTGTAGTAATATGTTTTTACAATTTAATTACAGCAATTGAAGCTAATTTAATACTTTGCACCCAGAAAATAGGTCCATAAAGAAGGGGATTTTGTTGGATGGCAAAACAACTTTGTTCTCAAACATCAATTCAAACAATAAATTGTTTTAAAATCTTAAGGGGACTTAGAGGGACAATATATGATTCATGACTATTGAACTCAGAATGCTGCATTTCCCTCCAAATTATATTAGTCTGATGAATCATTATGCAGTTGAATAAATTATGCACACTTAATCAGTCAAGTAAGATTGATATTTGCATAATTATTATAGCCAGATATAATGACAATATACATGATTGCTTACAACAAAACAACTTAATGTTGTCATTTTATTTAAAATCATTAATTCTGTTATTTATTCAGTGCTTTTTAGGTGCTAATTACAGAGTGCTAGATAAGAATTTAATAAGTTAACTAATTGCCAAATTCGAGGTAGCCATACCTACTAAGCAGCAAAGCAGTGTCTTTAGAATGAATGACAGTAACTGGTCAAATTCTGTTTAGGAATTTTTAGGAAACTCTAAGAGTTCCTGTTTCTGACAACATCAGCAATATTTTACAGCAAATTATTATATGACTCAGAAAGACCTTCATGGCATGATGCTTGCTTTTAACTTTTTTTTAAACAAAACATTCTGCTGACCAGTTTTTCAGAAGCCAATTGAAGATTTCCTATTTTTAAATTTCTAACCATGATGACCTTATCTAATGGCAAATAGACATAATATTCATAACTTTAAGAGATCTGAATGCCTGAAGGCTGGGTATGATATTTAGTCAAAGTTTGTTGAGTGGTTCTGGAAAAGACATTGAAAGTAGCAAATATTGATGATGGTGTATGCCCAGTGGATAATACATTATGGATATGTGAAAGTATGAGCTCAT
>JAECUM010009481.1:0-20565 GCA_016617855.1 Megalonaias nervosa | reverse complement strand
TTTCAGGAATATCTCACACACTTGGCAGCCTGTATCGACACTCTTCCACTAATTTATGTGCAATTAATATACTTACTGTTCTGTCTTCATCTTGGTAGAATCAAAATATGACACTAGCAAATGGACGCATTTTCATGTTCCGTTGACATACATTTGAATTTGTTGCAATGCTACGGTAGTCGAGGTATGCCGAAGCATGTTCAAGTAGGTTCATGTGGGGTGATACGTTTCTTGAACGAAACGAAATGTTGCTTACAGTTCCAATAGGCATAATATATTTTTATTCGTTTCGTTAAAGAATAATATTTCAACTTAACCCGATTTCGGCATTCCTGGCTTTCATCGCTTTTCAGCCAAGTGAAATGTAGGCCAACGAAACTTTAAAACAGGTCCATTTCTTTTGTGAGAATTTGAATTTATTAGAGAAAAGACATCAGGGTAAGTAAAGTCTGACAAAAACATTACTTTGTAGAAAAGCGTCGTTACTGGTTGCCAGCTGTGTGTGATATTTCTGAAAATTTTATTTTCGTTACACTGTTAGTCGACATTAAAACATGCTACACAGCGCCGTTAGTAGTAAGATATAAGGCCGATTCTAGCCCAAGACCTCTTTTCACCCCTCTCTACCCTCCAAACAAATATAAATTACCATCTCAGAGACCCTAAAATTCTCACCTCCAAACGATTTTTTTTTATTTTCTGAAAACCAAAAGGTAGATCCTAGCCCAAATATATTTTGAGATTAAATGAGCCCATCCCCAGACTGCTACAGTAATGCAGTCTGGAAAATCAATACTCTACAGTGTTTTGCTTGTAACAGATGTTGCCTCATGTACGCAGCCTGAAAAATCAATAATACATTTATCAGCCAAGCCAGGTATACATGTTTTAGAACATTCCAGAAAACACCCACGCAAAATGACTCATAATCATGGAATTTCTAGAATGTCATAATCACATGGAATTTCTAGAAACGCCCACGCAGATCTATTAGTATATAAGGCAGGTAAAATTTCCTTCTGAGGCACTTTCAAGAGGACGTCTTCACCGAGCGAGATCAGGTAAGTGATGTTTTTTATATATTATTTTATTGTTTAGATAATATTTCATACCCTATCATTATCATACTTTTTTTGATAATCTTTTTCATACCTACTAACTCTCATTGGTAGAATATCTGTTAATATACTGTCAATAATACGAAACTCACGTATCAAATCGTCCATATCATATTTTATACCCCGCAAGTAAGATCGTATCTGATCAAGTAATTTTTTATAGGTGATACTAGCCGTTTGGCAACTATTTTTTTTAGTCGCGAGTCGGGGTTCTATCTTTTTACACGCAGTTGTAAGAGAAACACCAATGCCCGATATTATTAGCAAAAACGGGTTTAATGATGCACCACTTGAAATTATACCAGATCCGGTCAATAACAGCGGTAAATATGATATTACTCGAAGTATTTTGTTATAATATTTATAACATTTTTTCACGCACCAAAGTTTTTTATGATAAAATTTGTAATATTGCATTAGAGCGTCCACATCTTGTTTCGGAATTTCTTTTGAAATGTGATTGAAATCAAATATATATTTTTTCATTATACAATATTAGTTTACAACAATGCTGGTTCCTGGTTTGATTAAGTAATTATTTGTGGTGTTTCAGCTACAAATTCCAAACACCACCAATAAAACGTTGCGGTTATTGTTTGATCATCTGCTTCCAGTAAAAATATTTCTTCAGCATCCTTATTTAACACTATAGATACAACTCCAGAAAAAGCATCTGTTGAATGACTCCACGGAGATGTTGTAGTATAAAATTTAAACTTTGCAGAGCTAAAGATAGATAGTCTATAAACACCAGTAACTTCTGCGGTATATTTGATAGTGTTATTTTTCTGTGACCATGTTGTTAATCCTGATGCTACTATGTACACGATATTTTTAATTTGTCTGTGTGGAATTTTAATCAGATTAGTTTTTTGAACAATATTAGGTATTCCACTGACAATGTCGTTGAGTTTCGTGTTAATGTCGGCTAGTTTTATTTCAACGGTTGGTTGTTCCCCAAAAAATTCTTTTAAAGGCTTGTTTATGTTTCTACGAAAATTTAAGAACGTTTCTACATGTCTAGAAAAAGTAGCACTAAGTGTAGTCATTTCATCACCGATTGTTTTTAACGAAGTTGAAATAGGAATTTCCTTATCATCAACATACTTTTTCGTTGCAGCATCAAAATCATATTCCGGTGTTCTAAGATTATTAATGCCGTTATTGTTCATGTTGAGAAATGCACGCATTATGCCACCGTTGGCCAATACGTACTTAGATTCTTGATCATCGACATATTTTTTTGTTGCGGCGTCTGTATCTGAGGCTGGGTTTCCAAGGTCTATAATTTTATTTTGGTTCATAATAATGTGACCTGTGAATGAATCACCAGCTTTTTTGACATAATCGTTAATCGAGTTACCGGAATCTTGTATCTTACCTTGATTTGTAAAAGTAACAATATTATTAACAACCGCGGTGGGAATTCGTACAAGTACATTTGACAGTTGTACATTACTCGTCTTTAATCGTCCTTGTTTATCCTGGAAAATAACAACTTCATTTTGATCTACACTTGTGAGATTTAATAAGTTATCGATTTCATTTCTTAGCTGATCAAGAGTTGCGTACTTAGATAAGTCACCTTGATAACCTTCAGTCAATAAATCTCCTGTTAATGTTCCAAATTTTGTATAGTAGCTCATTATTTATTGTCTTACATAAAATTGTCAACATTATTTAGTTTAATATTACATAAAATTATATAACAACGATGGCAAAATCGTCGATATTAAACTTTGATACAGAGCGGTTGGTGAAACATAAACATAACAATGAACTTCCAGATTGTCATTATCTTATTGTTGGGCGAACTGGATCTGGAAAAACAAATTTGCTTATGAACTTACTTCTCGGCGATAATTTTAACTACGATCGAGTTTATATTTATACAATTAATCCACAGCAAGATAAGTACGAGCTACTAAGCGAATATAATGACAAACTTCGTGATGATCTTGAGGCTGGTGAAGATTTTTTTATAATCAGACAGCCAGAAGATCTTATTCCAGTTAATCAACTTGATGCATCTGAACATAAGATAGTAGTTTTTGACGATATTCCGCTAAATAATACGGAGATGAATAAAATAAGATCATATTTTTCACTATCGCGAAATAAAAAGTGTAATTCTATTTATTTAGCTCAAGGTTTTTATAATGTTGACAGATTTATTCGGCGAAATACCGGTTGTTTTATATTATTTCCGGGATTGGACAATGTTGACGTCAGAAATATTGCGAACGAACAATGTGGTGACGTAACAAAAGATAAATTTATCGAACTTTATCATAAAGCTACAAAAGATAAATATAACTTCTTCTTATTTGATAAACTTACACATGATCCAACTAAAATGTTTCGCTGTTGTATTGACACTTACTTACAGTAAGGCGTTTCAATTTTATAAAATTTATATATAATAATTATGGACAAACGAGCAAAATATAGAAAACATATAGAAGATTTAAAAAAACTTGCTCAATCTCAAGCAGCTTTTAAACAAAGGGTACAACAGGCACGACGTGGTCAAGTAACTGCTGCAGAAACAACAGCTACGATTCTCAAACCAGTTACTGAAGCACTTCTTGGGAAACAACCTGAAACTAGGGCACTGTCAGACCAAGAAGTTAAACAACTTCAAGAAAAAGGTTTAGTCGGGCTTGTTAAGGAACAACAAGAAGCAACTGTTGCAAAAATTATTAGAAGATCTGATGAAGAAAAGTTAAGGTTAGCTAGAGAACTTGTAAGGAATATTGCTGATCCTGCTGCTAGACAAGCTGAACTAAGACTGCTATTAAATAATCCACTTTTGCTTGAACAAAGATTATCAGAAAGAGTATTAGTTGATCCGATTGGAATTAGGTTAGAAGATATAGAGAATAAAATTGAAAAATTTTATCCGAGAGTAACAACACAATCTGAAATAGATTTAAGAAACATAAATGATAGAATAAAAGATGTTGAGTATAAAATGTTTAACTTATTATATAAATTTAATGATTCGAGAGTACATGAAATTTTAAAAAAGAATATAATGCTGACGAAAAAATTGCACAGTTAACGAAAATATCAGAGGATAATAAGAAACAGATTGATTTAGTAGTACCGGAAAATAGAGAATATTAGGAAGCTATTAGAAAATACCGAGAAGGTATTATCGCCGATCTTTATATCAAAGCTATTAATCAAATAATTAATGAAAAAAAGTACGGTCATCACGGTAATGTTTTGAGTACCATAGCAAAAGAAATAGATTTAAAAAGAGTACCAGAAAAGATTGAAGAACCAATAGTTATATCTCCGAGTAAGATTGGAACAGGTGTAAAAATATTTACATCAACCGCCGAAATGATAGGCAGATAAATGCTATTAATATCATCAAAAGAAGCTGGTAATGTTAGTGCTGAAATTGACAATGAAATTATTGATATACTTGATCACCTAAGATCAGAAAATTTATTAACATCTGACGAGTATGAAACTTTACACCGCGACTTAATCTAGGCGATTTAATTTTATAAAAAATATAATAAATAACAATGTCAACAACACTATTGTTCGACTCGAGTCAAACGACAGAAAATAGCACAAACTTTTCAGTAAATTACAATCCGCCAATACAACTAGATCCTGCTAAACAATATGAGATTGGATTAATTTCCTGCACTTGTTGGAATGCCATGGCTAATGTGAAAACTGATGTTAATGATGAAATTTCATTTACTCCGGTTACAGCATCTCCAATATCTATAATAAGAAGATTAAAAATTCCACAAGGAGCTTATAACATTTCTGATCTAAACAGGGTTATAAAAGAAATAATAACAAAAGCTGGTGGTGTGGCTGATAATTTCGAGTTGGCAGCAAATTATAACACGTTACGAGCTAGGATAACACTGAGAAATATGACTATCGGTTTTGAACCAAGAGAAAAAAGTATTTCACAACTGATAGGATTCACTGGTAAAGTTTATAGTGCTCTTGATCAGGCTATTACATATGACGGTGAACTGCCAGTAAATATAACAGAAGTAAACACAATACTTGTTAATTGTTTTATTGCATCTGGATCTCACACATCAAAAGGCAGTAAGGGACAAACAATTTACAGTTTCTCACCAGAAGTTCCTCCAGGATCTCTCATGCAAATTAATCCACGTCATATTATCTATTATCCGCTTATAGTTGAGAATCAAATCACAAGCATCACAATGCAATTAACAGACCAGTCGGGGAGACAAATAGATGTGAACAACGAAAACGTTACATATTATTTACACCTACGCGTACAATAACAAAGTTTTGCGACTTCGTGATTGACAATAAAAATTATGCAACCTCAAATATAATGAAACAGAGAAAAAAATTTTGTCGAAGAAAAATAGTAGGAGGATTTTTTGGGAGTATATTTACTAAAGTTATTGAAAATGTTCCGGGAATCGCGCGTAAAGTTGCACCAATTGCACTAGACGCAGGTAAAGCTTTTGCAACTGGGGCTGCATCTGCCGCTGGAACTGCGGTGGGACAAAAAATAGCTGATAAAATAAAAGGAGATCCACCGTCTGCATCTGATATAAAGCAAGTTATATCAGAAATCGCTCCAACGAAAGAAACTAAACGAGCTATGATAACAACAACGAAAAAACTTTTATCACCGAAAGGCGAGCAGATTATACAAAAATTAATATCTAAAGTAACGGCGCCGCAATAAAATTTTGTATAATCTAATAAATAAAAATGTCTGTTAAAAATTATCTCGATTTAGCAGAAACTTATGACACCGATGACACTGTAACAGAATTTGGGCATGTTGAGTATCTCGATGAAAATTCTAATGAACCAAATAAAACTGGTATTAGAACATTTAATACTCGAGATGAAGATGTATTTCTACTGCCACATAAGGCAATGTTAGAAGTTCGCGGTCAGATTATGACGGTGGCCAATCCACCTGTTGCAATTGCAGCTGGAACAGAAGTAGCTCTTATAAATAACGGCTGGTGTTTATTCAAAAGTGCTAGATATCAACTGGCCAATCAAACTGTTGAGGATATTTCAAGTCACTTACAAGTTGCAAGTACAATCTTAAATATTATTTCGTTTTCCGATGATTACTCGAGATCAACTGCAACGAACATGATGTGGTTTAAAGATACTGGACGTGGTATAGCAGAATCAATTGAACTTTTCTCGAAAGGTGCTTTGGTACACGGAGCTGATGCTGCTGCAGATCTTCCAATTGTAAGAACTTTTCTTATTGTTAATGCAGCCGCACTAGGTATAGTCGCACCAGCTGCAGGCGCTAACGCAGACGCTGTGAGAGTCTCACTTACTGCAGCTTGTACTAATCTTAATATAACACCACCAGCTGCAAGTGCAGATGCTGTCGCAATGTTAGATTTAATCAATAACACAATTAGCGTAAAAAAAATCCACGTTATAATGAAGGTTTTGCTAGGCGAAGAGAACTTGCAGAAGGATCACGTCAAATTACAATGATGCTTCCGTTAAGTACAATATTTGGATTTTGTCGCGATTACGATAAAGTATTTCGTGGAGTTAAACATACACTTATTTTAGATCGGGCAGAACAAAACGACTGTCTGTTTAGGTCAGGTGGAGCTGATGTACAGTTTATCATAAACAAACTTGCGCTGTGGATGCCGCGTATAACTCCGTCGATCACAAAAGCGGCAGAACTAAATAGTATGCTTGAGAAACATACAAACAAAATTTATTTTCAGCAGCATAAAATATATCAAACAGCGGTTCCAAATACTACCGACTACCCATGGCGAGTTACAACAACATCAAGCGAACAACTGCCGAGACAATTGTTTGTCGTATTTCAACGGCAAGCGCAACGTGGTAGCCAAGAACAAAATAATGCGATATTTGATAACGCTAATATTAGACGAATATATGCTAGACTAAATTCGAAACAGTATCCAGAACGAGCGATAGAATGCAATTTTACAGATGACGCTAATAAAAATGTTACTCGACCATACATGTACCTACTCGACGCAGTACAAAAATATCAAGATGTTGAAGATGGATCTCAAATATCAGTAGAGGAATTTAGTACACTTTATCCAATATTTTATTTTGATGTTAGCAAACATGGCGAGAGATTAGTTGATTCAACAGCTGATATTGAAATTACTTGGACACTCGAACTTCCAGCAGTTCCAGTGCCGTTATACGTATATGCATTAGTGATAAGCGATAGATTTGTTACGATAGACTCCGTTGGAGGTAAAATGACAGTCCAAGTTTAATCTGCAATCGTTATATAAGATGACAAAATATATTGTAAAAGAAATATATTTGACTGATGGTCAAGTTAAAAAATTAGCAGCTGCTGTTGCAAAGCAGAGACAGGTATCATTAAAGGTTAATCCTGACTCTCAAACGGGTATTTTAACAAAATTAATGTTAACCAAAAATCAAGCAAATAAATATGATCGCAAAAAACCTTTTGTTTTAAATTTAAGTGCCGCACAAATAACAGCGATGTCCCACCGCATTGTGGTGGAAGGTGGTTTCTTTGGTCCGGCATTATCAGTACTAGCTAGCACTATAATACCAAAAATGTTACCGGTGTTAGGTACATTAGGACTAGCAGCAGCGTCTGGCGCAATATCTGGCGCAACGAAAAAAGCAGTTGAGGGTAGTGGTATTAAAAAAATAGTCTAAAGTTTAATTTTATGTGACTGATAAATATAATGCCCAATGCAACGCATCGACGAAAAACAAAATCATCAAAAAAACTGAAAAAAAAGAAAACAACGAAACGCAATCAAACAAAACAAGGAGGAATTATTCCGTTCGCTCCACTTTTAGCGGGACTAGCGGGAAGTCTACTGCCAAATCTGCTAGGAATCGGACGTGGTCTAACATTGCCGGGAACACGGCCACCCCGCTAAGTAACTTTGATATACTTGATAAACTAAAATCAGTTCCCAGATTTCACGGAGTTTATTCCAGAGATGAACTCGACACTGAAGGTGGTTCATGCGTGATAAATATACAAGATTTCAATGACGGATCCGGCACGCATTGGGTAGCAGTTTATAATAACAATTATTTTGACTCGTTTGGACTTCCTCCGAGCGATGCAGTAAAAAAAATATATAAACAAAAAATATAAAATAATATATTATTCGTCCAATCAACTTCAACCTGTTGGAACTTCTGCTTGCGGATATTATTGTATAATGTTCATTAAACAGATGTCAAAAGATCCTAATTTTTTAAAGTTTATTTTGCAGTTTGATAAGCAACCTTCTCACGCTAATGATGAGATTGCAATTAATTTTTGTAAAGCTATCTAAAGCTTGCAATAAATTTTATCTAATCTTACAAATATATAATGTCAACATATTGTGTCAAATGTAAAACTAAAACAGAAAATAAGGATGAGACGACGGAAAAAACAAAAAATAATAGAATGATGCTAAAAAGTATTTGTGCAATCTGTGGAAAAAGAAAAAGTATGTTTTTAAAGAAAACGTCCCCAGCGACACCGTCGCCTGCGATAAAGTCGCTGGGAGCTGGTTTCCCTCCTGACAAGATTATTTTAGTAGACGACTAAAAATATAGAATGATATGCAAGTGCGATTCTGACTGAGATTTATGTCTCGAGCAAAATAAAATTGTCACATACTGTCAACGATGTAACAACAGAGAAATAATTGGAACAGGTATAGATATACATAAATTAATTGGCAAATTACCAAAACCAAAAGGAGGTTGGACATTGCCAGGCCATAAATACACTGGACCTTATAATCCTCTTCATAAACAACTAGATGAAAATGATAATCCGCTGCCAGGACAGGAGCCTTATAATCAAGTTGATGCAATAGCAATGCGTCACGATATCTGTTACCGTGATCATGAAAACTCAAAATCGGATTGTGATAAAGTAATGTTGGACGAACTTCGTGATATGGAGCCGACAAATATGCGAGAACGTTTTGATAGAAGATTTGTTCAGGGAATGATTGGAGCAAAATATAAACTCGGACTCGGGAAAGAATTATACGATGATCTCGCAGCCGAACTACACAAACCTAAAAAAAAAAGTTCGCGCGACGTAAAGTTGTCGCAAATGCCGTTGATGATATCTGGGAGATAGATTTAGTAGATGTGTCAAATCTAGCAGAATTTAATGATAATAAGAAATATTTGTTTAATGTCATAGATATTTTTAGTAAATACGCGTTTAGTGTACCTGTTTCGGATAAGACAGGAACGTCGATAACTGATGCGTTAAAACAAATAATAACAAGTACAGAAAGAAAACCAAATAAAATCTGGACCGATCACGGAGCAGAATTTAATAAAAAGTTTGAGCAGTTTCTAGAACAAAATAACATTAAAAAATATGTTACAGGAAACGAGGGTAAAAGTGTCGTAGTAGAGCGATTTAAAAAATACATAAATATTTGACAGCTAAAAATACTAATAAATATATTGATGATCTTCCACAGATAGTTGACAACTACAATAACACAAAACATCAAACCACTAAACTATCGCCAAACGACGCAATTAAAAATCCGATTCTTGCAAATGAAAACATGTATCGCAGACATAAATTTGAGGTGGGTGATCGGGTTCGGATTTCTTTGACTAAAAAAGCATTTGAAAAAGGATTTACTCCAAACTGGACTGAAGAAGTGTTTGTAGTTGATGAAGTACTTTTAACAATACCTGTAACATACGCGCTAAAAGATCTGGCAGGGGAACCGATCATTGGTAGTTTTTATGAACAAGAACTTCAGAAAACTGAGCAAGATGTTTTCGTTATCGAAAAAGTGATTAGGAGAAAAGGCGATAAAAGTTTAGTTAAGTGGCGTGGGTATAGTGATAAATTTAATAGCTGGGTACCAACTAAGTCGATCCAATAACGTTATTATAAATTTGTTCGTTTTTCACAAGCACAGATTTACATTTGATAGTTTTACATAACGAAATTAAATGTAATTTTCTTTCATTATCAACTGGCATTAAATTAAATATCTTAGCGAAAATAAAATCGTATTTTATGCTCCTTTGCTGGCCAGTTATTTTTAGATTTAAAAACGGCTTGATAAGCTGCCAAAATATCTGTTGTTCGGCAACAGTAAAGTTAAATTTTATTATTTTTTTGGCAATGTGATATTTAGCATTATATCGTCCAGTTGTTGGTCTGCTGTAATTTATTCTGTCAACGACGGTGACTATTTCATCATCGTCAGACTCGTTGTTGTACAAAATATCATCTTCGCTATAACTAGCAGATTTGTCTATTATATCGGTAGTGATTTTAACATTGTCTGCGACTTTATCGCAGGCGACGGTGTCGCTGGGGACTTTAACATTGTCTGCGATTGTATCTTCCGCATATATTTCAGCAAGTCTTTTCATCAAGTTCATATTATAATACACTTTTATCTAATTTATTGTTATAAGATATGACCGACGAGGTAAAATATCATCAAAAGGTTAATATATTAAACTACAAGGAACTAGCCGAAGCAGTTCGAAAATGTCTGTCGGGTTATAGTTCGTATTTCGTTGACGTTATTGTTACGCAAGGTGATTCTCATAAAATATTACTAACAGCAGCAGACAAAAATAAACTTAATGAAAATGCTTTTATAACATTAAAATTTGATCGCGATGATATTATGGCATTTACACATAGCTGTCTTACTAAGACAGAATTACGAAATATCATTAATCATCATATCTAAAACTAAATCTGTCAAAAGTTGACATTGACGTTGCTGATTTAGTTATTCCATCGGCAACATATTTTATTGATTTACTACCAATTTTATGATATTTTGCTGCAGCTGATATTGATTTAAATTTCATTTCTTCTCCAGTTTCCAAATTTACTGAAATAACTGATCTTCTGGGTTTTCTGAAATTATTACCATCAAAATTAGATCCACGTCGAGTATTTTCTTTTGATGTAACCAAATCTAAATTTTCTAAACGATTATCAGTTTTACTTTTGTTAATATGGTCAATAACTAGATTACCTGAAATATCGTTATTAAAAATTTCATAAACAAATCTATGTGATAGATAATGAACTTGATCTGTTTTAGTTCCACGTACCTTCACAAACAGGTATCCGCTATTTTTCAATTTTCCAATAACTTTTTTTGTCCTTATATGTCGTATAATTCCCTTATCATTTGCTTCGTATAAATCAAATACTTTATGACGTTGAAACTCATTTTGTAATCCTAAATTTTCAATATTGTCATCGCTAATCGAGCCATTTACTCTATAGACTCGCTGCCCTTCTGGAATATCGCAGAACAAAGTATAAATAAAATCTTTTCTAAACATTTCCGTTCTCTCAGCATTATCTCCCTTTACACTAATCTTATAACCCGCTGGTGTTGGTTTTCCTATAGATTTTCCAGATTTTATGTTAATAACCGAACCTAATGCATTTCCAGCATATAGGTTATATTTCGGATGAACATGATATGCTTCTTACTCCTCCGCTGTCAATCCGATATATATCAGATTTTGTGTCATTATATTATAAGGATTTTTTATATCTCTAATTGATTTTTCAGCTGGCGCGCATGTGCTTGTCAGATTTTGTGTCATTATATTATAAGGACTTTTTATAACTCTAACTGATTTTTCAGCTGGCGCGCATGTGCTTGTCAGATTTTGTGTCATTATACTATAAGGATTTTATATCTCTAATTGTTTGTTCAGCTGGCGTGCAATGAGTTATCGATCGAACAATCAATTAGACACATAATATTACACTATTATATAGCAATGCTGAAATTACGTGATATAGCCAAGAAGAGTCTTATGGGAGAACCTGAAAAAATAGCGACTGCATTTACAGGTTTTGACAACAGTTATCGGTTCAGTAAACAAATCGTACTGGTAAATTTTACTGCAACAAATCTCTATCATTTGCTAGAGCCAACTGTAAAACGTGAACTTGAAAAACATAAGGGTCTAAGAATATTAGTGCAATATCACGTTATATTTTCAAAGCTACTCGTGACAGAGGAATCGACTGACAAGGAAATCGCAGACCCTTACATTAATGCAAAATCAAGACGTGTTTTGATTGGGACTGATCTTTTGTCACTGGCTAATGAAATACACCAAGAAATTAGGAAAAAGATAGAAGAATTTACCGAATCGGGTTCGGGTTGGAAGTTTCAAATGATCGAGAAAATTTTATTTCACACAATAAAATATGACGTATTACGCGGTAGTTCGTATATTGATTTGCCACCAAAAATAAAAAATAAAAAATGCTGTGTAAACGTCAAAAACCTCGATAACAGATGTTTCCAGTGGGCTATTCTTTCTGCACTATTTCCAGCAGAAAAAAATGCTGATCGTGTTGACAAGTATATTAGTCACGTGTCAAAATTAAATTTTAAGGGTATTGACTTTCCAGTGGCAGAAAATCAAATACCAAGGTTTGAAAAGCAAAATAATGTTTCGATCAACGTTTTCGGACTAGATGAAAAAGAAAACGTCTATCCTAGGTATATTTCAGAAAAAGCTTCACAATCGACTATAAACTTACTGTTTTATAGAAATCATTACGTTTGGATTAAAAACTTCAATGGACTAGTTGGCGGACAGTATAATAAACGAAAGAAGAAAACGTTCTTTTGTTATCGCTGCTTGCACGGCTGTAATGACAATGAAAAATTACAAAAGCATTTGCAGTACTGTAGTGATGTACAACGAATAACGATGCCGTCCAAAGAAAATAGTTTATTGCAGTTTGTCAATCACAATCACAAACTAAAAATTCCTTTGGTCATATACGCTGATTTCGAATGCTTACTTCAGCCTGTACTTGGCGCAGAAAATAATCCTGACCAATCGAGTACAAGAAAAACTCAAAATCATGTTCCGTGCGGAGTAGCGTATAAGATAGTTTGTTGCGTTGATTCGAGATTATCTAAACCAATTAAATTATATCGCGGTAAAAATCCAGCTGTCTGGCTTCTCAAGCAGTTAATTAGCGAAGTTGATAATATATTTTATCGTTTGAAAAGAGTAACTCCAATGATGAAACTGACGTCACAACAAGAATCTGATCACGAGAAAGCGGAATTTTGTTATATTTGTGAAAAAGCTTTTGACGATAACAAAAAAGTACATGACCATTGTCATTTGACCGGACAGTACCGTGGAGCAGCTCATGATCAATGTAATTTAAAATTTCATGCTCCAGATTTTATTCCAGTTATTCTTCACAACTTTCGAGGATACGATAGCCACATTATCGTAGAAGCTTTTGGTGATTCTGACGTAAAATCTCGTTTAAAACTCGATAACGTAATCAAGTGCATACCAGATAATTTTGAAAAGTATATGTCAGTTACGCTAGGTAAGTTGCGTTTTATTGACAGCCTGCAGTTTATGGCGGCATCATTAGATGAGCTGGTAAAAGGTTGTAGCGAGTTTGATAACCTAAAAGACTGTTTTGAAGATAAATTTAATCTACTGACTAAAAAAGGAGTATTTCCGTAAGAGTATCTCGATGATTGGAGTAAATTTGATGAAACTTCGCTACCTGACAAGGACAAATTTTACTCACAACTTAAAAATGAAAATATAACCGATGATGAGTACAAATATGCACAAGATATCTGGAAAGAATTTGATTGTAAGACGTTTGGAGATTATCATGATTTATACTTGAAAACAGACGTGTTATTACTAGCAGATGTTTTTGAAAGTTTTCGAGAAGTGAGTTATAATAATTACGGACTAGATCCTTGTTGGTATTATTCTGCTCCCGGGCTGTCGTGGGACGCTCTGTTAAAGTTTAGCAAAATAAGGTTAGAATTACTGACTGACATTGATATGTTCAATTTTATCGAAAAAGGTATCAGAGGCGGTATTAGCGTGATAACGAAGAAATATGCTGAAGCAAACAACAAGTACCTAAAAAAGTACGATCCCAAGCTTCCTTCGAAGTATATAATTTATCTAGATTGTAATAATTTGTACGGTTATTCTATGGCCGAACCAATGCCTTTTGGTGGATTTCGTTGGATCACGGCTGATCGATTTCTATTGGAAACAGAAAAAAGATACCCGACGATGTCTCGTATTTCGTTGAAGTTGATCTCGATTATCCTATTTCGCTTCACAATCTACATAACGATTATCCTTTCTGTGCGGAATCGATGATAATAGATTATAGTTTATTATCTGAAGAACAACAAGCAATAGCATCACCAAGACAAAATTCTATGGTAAAAAAAATTAGTACCAAATTTGTTTAATAAACGTAATTATGTTTTGCATTACAAAGTTTTAAAACAAGCAGTAGATGCTGGTCTTGTGCTGAGAAAAGTTCATCGTGTACTAAAATTTAATCAATCGCCGTGGATGAAAGGTTATATTAACTCAAACACTTCAAGAAGAGCTGCAGCAAAAACTGATTTTGAAAAAAAACTTCTTTAAGCTCATGAACAATTCCGTTTTTGGTAAGACGATGGAAAATATTAGGAAACGCGTAAATATCGAGCTAGTTAATGATATCAATCGCAGAAACAAACTTGTGTCAGACGATGATTTTGTTAGCATGAAAATTTTAATGAAAATCTTGTTGCAATACAAAGAAGAAAAACAAATCTAAAACTAAACAAGCCAATTTACGTTGGAGCTTCCGTGTTAGATTTATCGAAATGGCTCATGTACGATTTTCATTACAATTTTGTTAAAAATCAATGGCCGTCCAGTAGATTATTGTTTACTGATACCGACTCGCTCGTGTACGAAATCGAATGCGAGGACGTCTATCAGGATATATACGATAATCGACATCTGTTTGATCTTTCCGATTACCCTCGTGACAGTAAATTTCATGACGACACAAATAAAAAGGTTATTGGTAAGTTCAAAGATGAAATGAACTCGAGCATCATCAAATACTTTATCGGATTGCGCAGTAAAATGTACGCGGTATTGCTAGATAATAATAAAATAACGAAAAAAGCAAAAGGTCTGCCTCGCGATTTTGTTAAAAAGTTTATGAAATTTGATGATTACAAGTACGCGCTTGATGGCGGTGTTAGTTTTATAAGAGCAATGGCTATTCGAACGAATCATCATAAACTCGAAACAGATGTCATTATCAAACGCGGATTGAGTAATTTTGATGACAAACGTTATTGCGAAAATGGAGTAGATACATTTGCACTTGGTTATTGTTTTAATGATAGATCTATACTCGATATTATATTCGATGACTAAGGTATGAAATTTTATCTAAACTTTAGAAATAATGTTTGAAAATTTGACAGTCACAAATAGTTACAATAGCAAGATCAAATATCTAATGATGAACGGCAAACAGTTGACAGTTGAAATTAATAATGAAACATCAGGTATATGTTTTACCGCAGTTCGAGACAAGCTAAAACTTTCTCTTACCAGATCTGATGACAGCGAGTATTTCAATTACCTCGAACAATTGAGCCAGAAGTTGTTAGCGGAATTTAAAAACCTTCACAATCCGATCAACCAACAAAAATATACTAAACTTACAATCGATCTTGATAGATCAAAAGTATATTTTATCGACAAAAAATATCCTCTTAACAAACCACAAATAAAAGATTTGAGTCTCGTCGCTGTGTGAGCGGTAAAGTAAAGTTTAGTCTCTACTATCGTGATGATGAAATATTTCTAATATCAACAGTAGAAACATTGATAATTGGTGATGAGGTATAAAATAATATCACTTACCTGATCTCGCCCGGTGAAGACGTCCTCTTGAAAGTGCCTCAGAAGGAAATTTTACCTGCCTTATATACTGCTGTTCTAGACAATCACGTGATTGAGATTCTGGAAAATTCCCAATCTTCTACCTGATTCTAGAAAATCACGTGATTGAGTATTATAGAATCCCCAATCTTCTACCTGATTCTAGAAAATCACGTGATTTAGTTTAACACATCACCGCATGACGTGACTAAGCAGTTACCTGGCTCGGTTTCTATAGAGATATTGATTTTTTATACTACTTGCATAAGGCTAGGTAACATCTGTTAGGTACCTGGCTCGGTTTCTATGGAGATATTGATTTTTTATACTACTATTACAAAAGGCTAGGCAGGCTAGGCAACATCTGTTAGGTACACATGTAATATATTAGTGTAAAAAGTATAGGATTATATCTGCGCTAGAATCGGCCTCTTGGTTTTGAGAAAAATAAAAAAAATCGTTTGGGGTGGGAGTTTTAGGGTCTCTGAGAAAGTAATTTGTGTTTGTTCTGAGAGTGGGGAGGGGGGTGGAGAGAGGTCTTGAGCTAGAATCGGCCTTATATCTTACTACTTAATATTCCTTAATACCTTTTAGAATTTTTTGTTTATCCTTTACAATTTCTCCCCCCAATTTCATTTCATCTATCTTTTTCTGTTTCCCCCTTTTTAGTTCTAATCTTCTATACAATCCCCTCCCTTTATTATACAAATTACTAAATTTCCCCGCCCTTATTTTAACACCTTTTAGTTTCCTCTTTTCCAATTCTTCCCATTGTTGGATTATTAATTTATCTTGTATTGTGTGTGGATTCTCTTTCTGCTGTATTTCTGAAAATGATTTTTGAATCCATATTTCCCTTTCCCTTTCTATCCTACTATAAAATTTAGTCAAGTCCTTTATTTCTTTTTTTAAATTTTCCCAATCTGTCATAATGTCTCCTACAGCAATTAGTTTAAATCTATTTATGAATATTTTAATAGTTTCTATATAGTTTTTATTTTCCAAATGTGAATTGTTTAGTTTCCATATTCCATACCCCCATTTGGATTTATTTACAATCAATATCTCTAAATCAACCAAGTTATGATCTGCTATTTTCTCTTCATGGATGTTACATTTTTTAATTGTTGCAATTTGGTTTTCTGATATATAGAAAGTATCTAATCTGCTCCCTTTTTTCTGTTCATATGTATATGTATATTTTCTGATGTTTGTATTTTTCCATCTGAAAGTGTCTATTAGATTATTTGTTTTTATAAAAAAATTTACCAACTTCTTTAGAGCCTTATCCGAGTCTGAAAGTTTTTCACTTTTGTCCTCTTCATTTATCACCCAATTAAAATCCCCACCTATAATACATGGTTCCACCATAAATTGTTGTATATAGTTTGTTATATTTGTAATAAATTAATTTTCGTCGGATTGATACCCCCTGCTGGAACATAAATATTAAAAATGTTCCAGTTATTTAATTTGATGTGTACTACTCTACCCTGTAGTTCTATGTTTGGTCTTATTTCCTCAAAGTTTAAACCTTTGGCCGCTTGCCAACAATTATTGCTAGTCCAGCTATTTTCTTCCCTGGGTAGTTACTAGTGATTACTAGAGCGTCTAGCTCTTCTTCCAGTAATTTCACTTCTTGTTTGGTTAAACCATGTGTCTCTTGAATTAAAATAATATCGTAAAGTTTAGCTTTATCTATAATTTTCCCTTCTTTGTTTTTAAATCCATTACTATTTACAGTCAAGATTTTGAGGTTTAGTCCCTCCATCTTGGCAGAAATTGGTTCATTGTTTTATTTTGTAATATAAATTATTTACTGGTAAAATAGAAATTTCCCCTTAGTGGGCAATCCTTTTGGCCTTATATTCCTGTATCGTTAAAGGTCTCTTCTGCAGATCTCTCTGTTGTTCTCTGTTTAGGGAGATTGCCCTCTGCGATTCCCTTGCTTCCTTTAGTAGTTCAATTACTTCTGGCTCCGAGGGCGTCCTTGGAGTCGAAGCTGACCTCTTTCTTTTTTGGACCAAGATTGGTGTTATTGAATCCTTCCCCATGTCCCATTTTGGTGGTGATTCCAAAATCAGGGACTCTTCTATTGTCTTATTCTCTTGTGGTTTTGAGTCGTCCATGTTGTTTTGTGACGCCACGTAGAAAGTTTTCTTTTTCCCACTCTAGTTTTTCTCCTTTACTTCCATTTCTTTCTGCTTCTGCAGCCTCCTTGCTCTGGCTTTAGCTTTCTTTTTTTCTGTAGAGCTGGTTTGGCTCGCGTCTTGCAATTTCTCCGAGTCGTCTGTTGTGTTGTACGTCGTGTTTGCAGATTCATTTGTCTCTATTGTCGTCTGCTTAACCCCAGTCTCTTCATTTGTCGTTTTCTGGATTTCTTTCTCTATCTCTATGTTTCCCGTATCATCTACCTCTATTGGCTTATCTGACTCTTCTGGGTTGTGGACCGCAGCTATTTCCACTTGTCCCTTCTTACCCGCTACTATTGATGCATAAGTATTTTGAGCTCCTGTGGTCTGCACCTGGCAATCTCTTCGTAGGTGTCCCACGTTTCCACACTTATAGCAAGGTCGGTGGAACTGGCAACCTTTGTACCAGGTTTTGATAATGAAGCCCATCACGTAAAATGTTGCCGGTATTTTCCTCGCTTCAGTTTCTGTCAACGATATAAACCTGACCCCCATCAATATGTTGGGGAATCCCCAATAAGTTGCCATCTGGTGACTTATGGCTTTGATCTCGAATTTCTTCTCCATCTTTCCCAGCAATTCCTCGTTTGGGACCTCTGTTGGCAGTCCAGATACATGTAACTCAATATTCTTTTCCCCTAATTGTTTAGGGGGGGGGGCGGGCTGTAGACCTTTGCCTCTTTCACTTTAATTTCGAGGTTCTGACCATTCTTGAAAAGTAGTTTCTCGTTTTGCGAAAAGATATAATATAGACCTCTGCCTCCCTTCTGAAGCCCTTGGATCATTTCCGGCTTGACACCCATTGCGACTAGTCCTTGCAGGAGCTCCGCTGGTCTAGGTCTTTCTCCTTCTGAGAAATTGGTCAGATCTATCACCTGGACTCCAGGCCTTCTGTATGCTAACAAGAGTCTTCCTTGGTTAGTCGTCTTTAGTTCTGTGGGAAAATAGCTGGTGATTCTCCCTCCTTGGGGCTTGTTGCCCTTTGCTACTGTTGCCATCCTTTGGCTTAAAGGATTGCCCACTTTCCAACGGCAAAAAGCACAAAGGTTTTTTAAATTTGCACAATTCAGATAATTCAAAATAAGCAAATATTTAGATAATAATACTGATAGTAATCCTAGTAAAATCGGATACCTGTGGGATCTTACCTACAAGGTTTAATCCGCCTTCGAAACTCCACGAACAAAACTCAGTCACAGTAGATTTATTTACGAATGACTTTACTTGTCCAACAGGAGTTTAACAATCTACTTTTATTATGGCTTAGTCAATGACCCTGAAATACATCCAGATAACAACTGCCAAGAATGTCGGCAAAATATGATCAAATATATTGAGGCTATAATGAACTATTAAAAATACAAAAGTCACTCAGGCATCCAAATTTGGTCACAGTGATCTAACTTTGGTATGGCCAAGTTATTTAAGTTACATCCATATACCAAATTTCGTGAGTGTAGGTGAAATGGGATCCAAGATATTTTTTGCATGAAAATCCACAAATCACTTACGCTTTAAAACTTCATTGCTCTTGGAATGGCAGAGTTACCTTCTTTGAAATGCATCCACATGCGTTAAGGTAAAATATGGTCAAAGATATGAATAAATGAATAGCTAAAACTACAAAATCAATAAGCTTTAAAAGTTTGCCATATTAACCTGTTTTGGTATTCCATAATTACTTATGTTGATAACAAATGGCTAAAAATGTCACTCAAGCATGTAAATAAGGCCAGAGTGACCTGTTTTGTTATGAATCAGTTACTCTTCCTGAGTCACCAACAAAGTAATTTTTATGTGTAGCTGAAATAGGACCCATGATAATGAAGGGGGACAAGGAATGAACAGATGAAAGCAAAAGTCATTCAAGCATGAAACTTAGGTCATAATGATTTAGTTTTAGTTTAGACAAGTTGCTCTTCCTGAGATGCATCCACATACCCATTTTCATGTCAGTGCAAGTAAAATGGGAATCCAAAATACAGAAGGTAAAATAAATAAATGAACAAACAGATACACAAACTGGTAAAGAAATATATCCCTGCCTAACATTTTAGATATGGGATACCAAAGAAGCCTTGATTCTTTTTTTCTGTACCTTACGCTTTATAATCCATTTCTAAATTCTTCAAACATTTGCATAAAATACCAGAAAACTCAAAATGTCTTTGATTTATGGACCAGCAGCAGTGAGGGCGAATCCTAAAAAATTTTCAATTAGAGATTTAGCTGAAAACTTTTTTCCTACGGAGACAAAAATACAAACGTCAATAACGTCAAAACCGAAATCTCTAACCAACCCGAAACTTTCCTATTTGCGTTAGCTTATTTTTGCTACTTTAGGTTTTGACATTTATGATTTTGTTTTTTATGGCGTGTTTGTTTATGTAACCGCTCACACACTCTTTGTCATCGCCTTCCCTGCTGCCGTGTTTCTCAGTCAAAAGTTTTATCGAGACCTACAC